>AXCO02014235.1:0-12533 GCA_000473525.2 Anopheles melas
TTAAGCATATTTTCTAAGTGGCAAAAATTACATCAATATGCTACTAAATATTATTTTGCGTTTTTCTCGGTTATTTGTTATTAAAGGGTTATAAAACGTGCATGGTGTTCATTGTAGTGAAATAATGCTTTAATAGAAAATGCCCATTTTGCCCCGCTTTCTCCTAACTAGAATTTTTTGAGCAAAATAGCGATAAAGCACGTGTAATACTGGTGGAACTAGCTGGCACTTTATCAGGCTTGAATCTCATATTATAAGGGCAATTGAAGTAAGGGTTTAAACCTAACAAGAACAATCGTTTATAGCTATTTCTTTGCAACAAAATGTGCATTATTAAACATCTTTTTTTTGCTTGTAGTATGTTCTTTTAGAAACTTTTGACAGGAGTTATTTTCCCAGGGCCTGTGATAGTACAAACAATGAAAAGGCTAAATGTACCCGTTGAAAAAGTATTTTGGGCTATTTTCTCAGAAACAGAATTACCACCAATACTATTTTTGAGTTATGCAGACGTATATAGAAGCTGTATTGCAATCAATCTGTGAGTAAACAGAATGATACACAATCTCACGCAAAAACTTATTTACTTTAATTTTACCAAGATTAAATATTCATATATGTTATTTTTTTTAAATTACAGACAAAAAATCAAACATTTCAAGAAACTGCAAGCAAAACAAACGCTTTTATAGAGTACGCTTTTATCGAATATTTGTGGTAAATGGTTTGAAATATCATAATATAAGTAAGCAAAAGCCACAATCTCCACGGCAAGTTTCTTTCAAATTACACAAAATAATATTCCTTTAGCAGCAACAAGCCAAAACCAGCGCAACACTGTTTCATTGCCAATTTGTTAAGCCACAAATCTTCCCACCCAGGGATACATGGTACAGCCTGTGGGCTGCGCATGCCTGATCATGAATGCATAAACAATGTTTGCCCGCAGGGGCCAAACCACCGGGAGGAGGACGTGCATTAAGCGGGCCAAAGATGTCAACGACCGTCCCCGTTAATATGGCGTAACGAGCGACAAACCACAATTTTGCCCTAGTGGTTCGCCTTGAACGGAGCTTACTTGGCATTAAATTGAAACATTCAGGCGTTTATGAGCGGGATTAACTACTGGAAGGAACCTTTTTTTCGAGGATCCACGTTTAAATTATGATTATGTTTACCCCGTTTTAAAAAGACAATTTGATGTGTTATCTTGATTGCAAATTGTTATTGAACAAACCCGTTTCAAGAGAGTAAAATTGATGGTAATTATTATTATTTCTGCTTGCAGTCATTCAATTTGGGGATTTTTCGGTTCTAATTAAACATCGCTACACACTGCAGCGTGATTTGCGCGATTGTATCACGAATTCACACTTAAATCTCGCCAGCAGGATCGAAAGCGCACCAATCAAGGCACAAATTTCTGAACCTGTTTCTGCATCGACCGTCTGGGCAGAAAATTTAACGAGGAAAAATGTGTGACAAAAAATAAATAAACCTTTTCTCGAAGCAAATAAATAAATGCGTCTAGCTGAAGCATGCGAAATTTGCATTAATTAAACCACAAATGCCGAACTGGTTATACGCGGGTGAAGCAGGTTTTCGCGCGAATCGGAAGGGTTGTCAGATGTTTTGCCTGCTTTGAATGTGTTTGAACGCGGTGGGATTTGCTTCTTCTGCTTATTAACCACATATTAACGAAGTGTTGGACATATGGACATGGACATTGCTGACGCCCAATTGAAAAGAGATTGGAACCACGCTTAGCTATTGCGCCAAACATTATCTCGTTTGTTGAGAAAAGGAGTTAACTGTACAGTGACAGACAAACAGCCGCAAAAAGCACACCCCAGAAGGGTTACATACAAAAAAAAAAGCTTCCACCTATTAGATGACTGTGAGGTTACCTTTTTCTTGTGATCCTCAACGCCGGTGGTACCATTAAACGAACTTTTAGTTGTTTTTTTTGTAACATTTAAAGGCTGTGTTCATTTTAATGCGCGCCTCTCTTCGCCAAGAGAGGCGCCAACGCGCATGGGTTCTTCCCGCTCGCTGCAGGAAACGGCCTGCTGGCAGTGTTGTACTCCCAGGTACGGTTAATGTTGGTCTTCGGGGCAGCTAACTGAAATAAAAACCCCAAATGCACCCGGTCATTTAGTGAGCCAACACGCCCGGCTCGACGGCCCCAGAAGCGTTCGAGGCACACCAGGGTCGTTAAAGCAGTGTTTCTTTCTTTTGGCCGTGGCCGGGTAAGTTGCGCTACTTAATGCTGCCGTACGAGAAATCGTTCTGTTCCCTCCCTCATTCATTCGAACTTCCATCGATCGATCTCGTTGACATTCAAACGACGCAAGAATCCGAACGCCCACAAGTCGTTTACCAGGCTCTCTTGCATGTGTGTGTGTGTGTGTGTGTGGTTGGAGCTGTTTGAAGCAGACATTTTTTTTTAAATCGTCAGCGTCGGTGGACACACGATCCAAAACAAAGTTCGTCTTTTTTATTTGGTCTCTATCTTCTTGGTGGGTAAAGAACGTCTTTCGTCAAACCGCCTTTCAACAGGTTTGCGTTGACGGATTAGAATGCGCGGTGATCTAATGGGGGGGGGGAATGAATTACGTCAACCTTTGCTTGGATTGGTCCACCCCGAGAGCGTGATCTAGGATTAATTTTTGGTAGTTTTCTTGTTCTTTTTCTTATTTTTGTAAAAAAAAAACAAAACATCTTAAACACAAGCGCCTTCCATATCTTCTGTGCCGAAACGCTCAAAAAGGCATTATTATTAATTGCGATGTCAATCACCAGGTGTCTCCACCATCATGCACTCATGTGGAGGTGCTTCACAAAGCAATCCCCCCGTTAAATACGCACACCAATTACAAGATCTTTCGGTCCGAAATGGCGCCATAAAGTTTACGATAATCAATATAATTTCTAGATAGTCGAACATGCTTAATGCGAACATCCGGCACTCAGTGGCGCACAGTTTCGCCGTCGCTGCCATCATTGAAGTCGATCGCGAACGCGCGCGCGCGCTTTGTTTTATCTGTATTGAAAATGACAGTTTCAGCCTTAAGTTTAAATGCGAAGCAAAAGGCCAACTTGCCCCCTCCCCGGATGACGTGCAGTGACAGTTTGGGCTTAATTTTTGTACCATTTCTTTGCTATACCATTCCGGGGTCGCTTTTTCTGGTTTTGCAAAATACTTCTCTTCGCTGTCGCTGCTGCTGTTGCGATGCATCAAGAGCGTTTGCGGTTTTGCGCTGCGGCTTTACTGTCTGTCTTGTAGACTACTAAACCGTTGGGCGCTTCGGTGGTTGCGTTTTGCTTTGTTTCTTTTTTTTGGCAAGTTTGACTGTCAAAAAATCCTACACCGTACATCTTAGGGGGAGATCAGTTTGTGTAAAAATATATCCCTTTCCTGCTTGTCTTTTTCTGTCTTTCTCGTTTCAGCAGGCTTTCTGCATGAAGCACCTTAACCGCAATGGTTGCTCTGTTTGGGAGCTTTTTTTCTTTCGTTTGCGAGGCTTTGTTTACGCTTGACGTTTCCTGACAGCATCCCTCCCGAACAACGCTTTGCATTTTGGGGGGAGAGCTGTTGTTCTGGGGAGAGGGAGACCAAAACACAGTGCGAGTAAAAGAGTGCTTTCGAAAACAAAAAAAAAAAACAGCACACCAAAGATCGGTCATTGATCCTGAGAAGCCGTGTTTCGACGGTCTTCCTCCTCCAAGTCTTCCCCCAAGGCGGGTGGAGTGGGTTTTGTGTGTGGTGAATGCCTACAGACTTTTTTTTTTTGGCATGTCATTTCCAGTTTCCAGGCACTGAGGGAGGCAAGTTTCAGCTTTTCAACTCTCATCAGCTCCTCACCTCTCTCGCAAGCGCTCCATAAATTCCACACGTCTCTAGCAATGGACACTTTTGGCCGTCGTTGCCTGATGTTTGTGTGGCGAAATTCTTTTGCGAACCTTCGTTTTCTTCGCCCCCTTCTCTTTTCCTCTTCTTTGGGATGACTTTTAGCCATCTTTGTACGTTCCAGTGTACCGCGGTTTCGTTAACGGTTGCAAAAAAAAACACACACACACACACTAGATATGACGTTTTGGGGCAAAGCAAAAAGAGAAAGAAAAAAGGTCAAGTGTATGCCACATTCGGGGCTAAGGCACACGAATTGAAATGAAGAAGATGGCGATGTGTGTGCGTGTGTTTTGCAAAGACGACAAAATTCCAGCGCAATGAAGTAAACGCCATCAGCCAACCCCTGGACACAGACTCCATCTTCTTGAGGAAGCTGCAAAGACTGTTTATGTCGTTGTTTTTTCCTAACATTTTTCATCGATTCGTTATTTTTGTACACTTGGGAGATAATTTCTGTTTTTTTTTCTTCTTCGTTTTTGTCATTGTTTCCCTCTCTCTTTGAAGTGTGTGTGTGTGTAAATACGTCATAATGTACGTGTTTTAACGTTACTGCAATGCACTGTTGCTCGATGTACACCGGACGCGTCTGCCCTCAAAAGCCCACTCAATGGAAAAAGGATTTTGCCGCAAAGTGGAGAGCACAAACACACTCGCACGACACAATCGGATCGCAAATGGTTTGATGAAGTACCCGAGAAGGTGTCCCGCAAAACAACATTGTTGCCCAAATGGAGGGCACTTTTTGCTGTGCCTGGCTCGTCTGGCAGGGAACCTGTGTCAATCCCTGTGTTTTGGGCATCGGGATCGGGCGTGATGCGAAGATGCGACGTGGTCGTTCCGCCACTTAATGGTGCTCAATTTGTGCTCAATTGCCCTTTGTGGTGGTGTTGCTTGGCCCTTCCATTTTCCCCTTTGGTGCTGGTTCGTCGCCCGCTGCCCAAAGGAACATTAGCGAACGGCGTTGAAGGGAATGGAAATTGATAAAAATCAATAGAATTGTTTAAGACGCGACTATTGCAGCGACCGCTATTGTGTTGCCCTTTTTGTCCTGCAGCATGGAATGAGTCTTACTGCCATTCTTGAGAAAAGGAAAAAAAATCCTTCAATTATCAAGCAAATAGTGGTATGTTGCTAAAGCGAAGCTTCAGAAGAGTTTTCAATGTACCGATTTACTAAAGCCTTGCAAGCTCATGTACTAAAAGCCACACACGTTTCCAGGGTTATGTTTTACGGCCAATTATAGTGCATGAGCGCACCAAAAATTAGCATTTATATTTATTAGCCCCCGTGAAATAACGCTTTTCTACGAATGTGATCACTTAAGCCCTTAACTCGCCGCGCGTCTAGTGCTAGAAGCGCTCCATCATCTGAAGGATCTTTGCTTCGCCGCACGGCTCGTAACGCGCTTTATGGATGGCTGCAAAGCGGCCATCAAAACGAACATAATCGAGCACATTACTGAAAACGTTGCCTGCCCAATGAGTCGTGGATTTTGACGATGCACACGAAGCACCACCGGTAGAGCGGCGGGAAAAGATTCACTGTTCAGATTTACGAAGCTCCCGCCAGTAAACACATTGAAGAATGTTTGCGGTTGTCCGCGGCAGAACAAGCAAAGAAATAATGCTCCCTCTCTCACTCTCGAGATGATGATGATGATGATGAGTGGACGGAAAACGAGAACAAACTAACGCGCAAGGATGTCTTGTCTGAGAAAAAAAAAATGATAGAAACGATCCGGTAGTACGGGGGAAAAATGCTGTAACGAGAACATCGAGCCAAATGGGTGCGCTCCATTCGCAAACTGAATGAAGTTGCTTGTTGTTTGGGGTTTTTTTTTCGTTCTCTTTGCTTGCTGTTGCGCCCTACACGAGCCTCATTTAAATGTTGATGCGAATAAGAAAGCGAATAAAAAAAGCAACAACAACGCGTCCAATACTCCAAGGTGAGAATGATCGTCATAGCGTGATGGTAGTGGTGCTGCGCTGAAGTATGGTCGCAAAGGGGGTAGGTAAAAATTCCATGCCATTAGATGAATTTGCGTCGGCATAAAGGCGCATAACTACAATGATGCGAAAAGCAGCATCCCATATAAAGAGAAAGAGAAACGAAAAAAAAGCATGGTGTCGGTATCGGGCACGACGGCAACAAGGGGCAACGTTATGATGAGTAAGCAGCATCTGTGCTTGCTCCTTTCGCACAACGCTGAAGCCCTCCACGATCGCGAATGATCAACGGGCGTGCTGGAAAGAATGCGCAAGAAATGAGCATCATTCATTAAGAGCAACCACCCCAAAATGCCGAATGCCACCAGAGCTTCGACGGGGCCCCCGTCGCGGACTCTTCTACCTCTAATGCGAAATGGACCAATCGGCGCAGCCAAACTGCACACACCAAACAAACTCCAAACGGGCAGGGCAGCACTGGCTCCCCCGTACAAAAGGGATCACGCAAAGGCCGTAAGCGCACGATTGGTGAGCTAATGGGGAGGTGAAGATCAAGGTATGATAAATCTGTCAAAGTGATGGGATAAAAATAGATCCCATTTGCTTTGCGCGATTGTGTTCCGCGAGGGGAGGATTTTTTTGTTGTAGCGATTGAATTGGATTCGGTTTTGTGCAAGCTTCTAACAGCTTTTTGATTTCGCTCCACATGTACCATGGCTAAGTGATATGTTTAGCACTCAAAATGGCGATTTTTATTGGCCAGTTGTATTTTTTTATCCACATTGAATATTAACAAAAATAGTAGATTTAATTTAACAAGCTTAAACAGAAAAAAAACCAAGACCATAGAAGGAGCCCCAAAAATTCTTTTTGATGCGTAGAAAACTGCACAGCGGAATTAAGTCGATGATATATAAAGAAAAAAGAAAAATCACACATGTTACCCATATCAAACTGTGCGGCAGATAAGCCGAAATAAAGCGAAAGAGCGCACTTTGTGAATGCAAAAGAAACGTTCGAAAAATTCAATGGAACGACCAATCGGCGATAAGCGGAGAATGCAACAGAAATGCAATAATCTTAACCCACCAAACTCCATGCAAATGCGCAACGAAATCCATTTCTTTTCGGACCGGGTTCGTCGTTTGGACGCTGGTTGAAGTCTTTCAGTTTTGCCTTCGCACGCGGACAGTACGCGGCAGTGCTGCGTAGTTGGTAAAGGTTAAAGAGCGAACCGATAAGACTGCTGACCGTTTGAAGCGAAACGTGAAAAGAATGGAAATAAGATACTAACTGCATACACACACAGAGAAAAAAGCCCCTCTGATCGCGTTCAATTTAATGGAGTGTTCATGGGTGTGCGCACGAAAAGTCTTTTTTTGCGGGGGGAATAATTTCCTCTCCTTTGGATGCTGTCCCTTCCCATCGTTTCTGCAAATCAAACCTGCTGACACCTTTAAAAAACACAGTTCGTATCGCAGTTCAAGCCCGAGGCGACCGAAAATACAAGAAAAATGACTTTCAAAACTTCTGATCAGTCGGGAAAGCCGATCAACGCTTCTCTCGCTCTGCTCTACCACTTTGCGAAGGTGGCATCCTGCGCTCTTGTACGTGGGAGGATAAGAAGGAAGGTCGGGAAATGGGAACCTGTTCCAAGACACCAACCGAAAAGACAATGGGTTACCCTTTCGATGGGAAAATATGTAACAGTTCATTCAACTCCACCTAGACAACTGGTCACAAAGCTGTTCGATCGATCGCGATCGAACCCGGTGATCATACAGTGAACGGATGGACCATTTATTTATGATTTTTGTCTCCGGCTCTCTTTCTTCGTTTGCTGCCCTCTACCTGTTTTGATTGGTCCCCCATCCTTCGGAAAGGTTCGGATTCGAGATGGGAGCGGTTTTAAAAAGCACGTAAGGAAATCGAAACGATTATGGTAACGACTGTGTCAAAAAGCTGTCAGAATGGTTTTAAGGGGGAATTATCTTTTTCCTGTCCCTGCAGTGTTTGTGTCGCTCGTTCTCGTCCCACGTTGCGTTTTCCGTTAGCTGGTGTGGTTTTGTTGTTGGAGTTGTTGTTGCTATTGTTGCTGTTGGTGTCTGTTACGGATACCTTCCCATTTTAAGATGTAAATTGAAAAGAAAATCTCACCCCCCAGCAACTACAGCAGGGGACGACGATGTTTGATAAAATGCTGAAAGAGCAATTACGGCAAGAATTGATCGTTCCTAATAAAAGACTTGATTAAGGTGGTTCGCGGCACGATCGTTGCGTTGCCCCCTCGCTGCAGGGGAAGAAAACTTTTGTTTTCGTTTAATCTTACGAAGGTTTATAAAACATCCACTCCCTTTTGTGGTATGAATGTGTGTTTGTGTGTACGTGTGTATGATTTATTACGCACAATAAACTTTATCTCGCCCAACGTAGATCGGCGCTGAAGTGGTGAGCAGTTTTCTGATTTCTGCTGGATGGAAACGCTTTCTTCTGTTTCGACTTTGTACTGATGCATCCATTATCAACGTTATCAAACCAGTTATCAGGGAGAGCTTGAGGACATTAAAAATCGATTTAACTTGTCGGTTGAATTGTTCTCATACTTCTTGCTGGTTGGTTCCATTTATGGGTTTTTAATGCTTTTACATGCTCGATGTTTATCAGTATTTTGTACGATTTACCTCGTTAATTTTTATTTATTTTATAATATATTCAGAGAAATAATATTATTTTTTATTTTAACCCATAGGTGTACCATGTTTTCTTCTATTTTTATTTAAATAAAACTCTATTGCAATAATAATAAATAACACTAAATAATCGAGAAAATAAAAGGGTATTTAGCTAGGTGGGCGATCCCGTGGTACAGTCGTGCACTCGCACGACTTAACAACATGCCCGTTGTGAGTTCAAGTTTAGAATGAACCGTCCCTCGGGTAGGAAGATTATCCCGAAGTCTCGACAGCTTGTATAGGTCGGCATGTCCGCGTAGGGCTTCTCGTCTGGTAGAAGAAAAAGTAGCTAAGTGTCACTCACATCACATTGCTAACAATATACAAATAACGAGCCACATTTATCTTTTCGCTAATTTAAAGACATTTATCAATAAATGAAATATCAATCCAAAATTATACATTTGTTGACTTGAAGAAACCAGAAAATTTGTCTGTGAAAGCTTTACGTTTGTAGGGGAAAGCAGTTTAAAATGGGCATGTTAAGCAGTTAACTGAATATTCCTTTCAATATGCCACAAAACACAACTATTCTTACATTATTGTATGCCTTTATCATTTATCTATGGATTAAAATCGCCACATAGAATGAAAATAACTTAAAAACATGAAACAACTGTAAAATAAATGTTGACGTTTTAGCGAGAAGCTATTTTGACACGCGTGGCAAAATGGGCATATGTAAACAAACTGTGAAACGTCAAAACACTGAGGCCACAACAACTGCGCTTAGGTGCTATGCTCTATGCTTTTGCGCACGTTGTCGTGAAATGTATTCTCGTCCTATATTAGTAAAAATACGCATTCAATCGCCTTGTTTTCTTTAGATAAATTGTATAGAAATATCATATCATTAAAAATATACACTGTAAAACTTCCACGCATCCCTGTAACACTGGTTTAAGCTTATTTTCCAAGTGACAAAAATTACATCAATATGCTACTAAACCTTATTTTGAATTTTTCTTAGTTATTTGTTATGTAAAGGTTATGAAACTTACATGGTGTTGTGTTCATAGAACTTCTTCTTCTTCTTCTTCTTCTTCTTCTTGTGGCACAACAACCGCTGTCGGTCAAGGCCTGCCTGTACCCACTAGTGAAATGAGCTTGGCTTTCAGTGACTTATTGTTACCATAGCAGGATAGTCAGTCCTACGTATGGGGGCACGGTCTATACGGGGCTTGAACCCATGACGGGCATGTTGTTAAGTCGTTCGAGTTGACGACTGTACCACCAGACCGACCCGTTCATAGAACACTCTAATTAAAATGTATGAGCATTGGAAAGTATCTTTGTAGTGAAATAATGCTTGAATAGAAGATGCCCATTTTGCCCCACATGCCCATTTTGCCCCGCTTTCCTCTACAAACAGTTTGATTGGCATATGTCCGTTTACAGTGCTAGGCAAAGCAGAATCAAATTGAATTCTTAGGTGCATCTAAAATCGTTTATTATAGAGGCAGATGTTTTAGTAAAAAAGCATGCACACATTAACCACTCAGTCTATTTCTTTTTGTAACGTGGTTAATTATTTGTTGTTCTGTCTTTATTCATGTATCCTAGTTTTGTATCCCAGGCCGTCTTTATTAATGAACCTGTTGTTATGTTATCCTCTTCAAGATCTCTTGTTTTGATTTAATATCCAGTTTCATTTTGGCTGGTGTCTTTATTTATTTCGGTATCAAATTGAACGTAAAGAAATATAAGTTTATCAAAAAATATATGATAACAAGGAAATATAAGGAAATATTATAAAAAGCAACCGAAGCATGGCTCGTCAATTATTCTACGGGCTCATTTAAAAATTCGAATATAAGCTCAATAACAAGTTGCAAAAATCCAATTAAGAAAGTATAAAACAGCCCAAAAGTGCCCGAATATTTAAAGCCATTTGTAAAAGCGCTATCACAAAGATAAGCATAATTTAAACACGTCTGTTTCTTTCTTGCACACTGCGCCCCAAAAAAAAAGCCTTACACAAGGCAAAGTTTTATGAATTCATAAATTCATACCCCGCCAATATCGGGAACCTTGCCTGCCATTTTCTGATTGCAGCAAATTCGACGCGCTCGGACGTTTTCCCAGTACGAAAATAGCAAAGGCAACCGGGCCCATCATTGGCGATGGCGAAAAGCAGCAAAGGCAAACGCAAAAAAGTCCGCCAGAATTCCGCTTTTCCAAAAATCATCCCATCCTTAGCATGAGTGCTCTGCTGTTGCCGTGCAGAGATAACGGACATGACAGTCGAAGCTGAGGAAGAAACACACAAAAAACAAGGACCAAAGACATCGGACAATGAGGCAGGAAGGGATATTGTGGTGGTGGAAAATTTATTCTCCTTCAAAACGTAATGCCGCGACCGAACGTACCGAATTGTCCGAAATGAAAATCTTTGCGCAGTTCTCTTTTGCGCAGGTCTTTTCTCGTTTTTGCGCATCACGGGGCACGGATCGTGATGCAGTGCCGAGACTTGTAATCGCGTTGCCATGGGCAGAACTGCATCGAAGGTAACAGGAAGGAGGAGATGGGTGATTAGCGGAGGTGCTGATGCACTGTTATCCTTTCCCAAGCTGAACTGCGACGTGTTTTCGACGTGCATTCGCTTTCCTCTTTTCTGCGTTTCGTTTATTTTTGGCATTATGTAGCCCGCACTAAAAGGATGTTCATGTTGTTGCTAAAAGCCAGGGAAAGGGAAAAAAAATATATATATATATACCCTAAGTTGTCTTGCTGTTATTCTTTCGCGTGTCTCTGTTTTGCCCGGGCGAGATTCGGGTGGTGTTTTGTTTTCGCCAACGCATGATGGTGCATATCTTGCATCTTTGGGAAGGAAGCACCGCCACCAACAACAACAACAGCACGCTTCTCAGGTTGAGAAATGTAAATGGCAGGAAGTAGGAAAAAGTGTGATTCCATTTCGTGTAAGCGAAAAATTCGAAAATTGTAAATTTGTGCCGTACATATTTTATCGAACCGACAATCGTACAACCCGGATTGGCAGGACATTCATTGCAACTACATTCTGGGAAAATGGTGCATGGCGGGCAAAACAAAACAAAAAACACGTAACAAGTAAAGAAAAAAGCCGAATTTCAGTACCAACAGCACGAGAAGCGCGGGAGCCTCATCATTGGGAACGGGTCATCGGGTCGCGCAGTGCTACCGCGAAGCGTCGAGGAAAAAAAAAACAACAGCTCTTCACATCCGCAGCTTCCCAACGGGTGTCTGTCTCCTCCGTGCGCATCTCGGTGGCACCACATCGTTTCGTCGCTTGCACCACCACCATCGAAGCCGAAGTCGACGTGTTATTTTTGGCCTTTTGCGAAGGGTTTTTCAAACTCTCTCGCCGGTGCCGGCGGTTTATGGCTGACCCGGGGGTTTTTATTTTATTTTCCTTACACACCGCTGCCCCTACCGTCCTAACCTGTTTCTCGTCCATTACGCCCTGCGGACACGGCCGGTGGTAGGAAGAAGATTCGTTCGGATGGGATGTTTGTCTTGCCCTCTGCGGAGCGATCGTTCAGCCTCTCGAGCCGTAAGCTGTGGAGATGTCACGGACTTACGGAATGCTACCTTCCCGATTCGTTTCGTGATCGGCCGTTAAAAGTTCTACCGTCCCGGGGATTGCCTTCGTCCAATAAATATTTACAACCCTTATAAAGAAAGTCTAAACATTCGAATGGTAGGAAACACAACCGAGTAAAGCATAAAGTTGGAAAAAGGCTGAGTATTTTTTTTTGTATTTCAACTACAGCTCATATCTGTTCTTCGGGCATGTTAGAGTAGTCTTACGTTTCTGAGGTTTGTTACTACATGAATTATTACAAAAATAGATAACTCTTCATCGAATTGAGGTGACTTAGTTATTTCATGGCATGTATAAATTAGTAATAATTTGAATGTTCTTCTTCTTCTTCTTTGGCACAACAACCGCTGTCGGTC
>AXCO02014268.1:0-10229 GCA_000473525.2 Anopheles melas
GCACACACACACACGATGTGAGAGGTTCCTTTCTGGGTCGAGAAAACTTTTGCGGTGGAGGATTCATTTTCCATCGGTTTTCCATCGGACGGAGAGGGCAGTTGAAGGGAATTCGGGAAGATGGATACATCGTGGGACAAGTAGAATGGGGCGAAGTTAAGACACCACACCGCCGCCGCCTAATGGAAGTTGAAATTGGATATGAAATTTTAATGGATTGACAAACACGCACGGGAACGTACGGAGGAGGGGAAGGAGAGGGGTAGGAATATGACTGGGAAAGTCCGCTCCGTACATCGAAAACCCTTCGCAAGGCAAGCGAGTGCGCTGGGTACAGTGGAATAACAATGTGGCAACAATGCGTCCGGAGGGCAAATGTGCCCGAACCTCATAATTTCGCTCCGGGACGCGGAGCGGAGTATCCGGGACAAGATATCCTGAAGTTCTTTGATGATATCACTCTCTCCCACACATACACCCACATCCATAGTACCCCCATATCGTGTCACAAAGACGCGATAATGATGGCGGGGTGGGTTTTAGCTGGTTACAATCCCGGCTCATTGCTGCCATAAATACAGGGCAAAGCAACACCCCTCGTATCGTGGCATTTCCCAGGGCGTGTTATCACAGCCCACCTACAAAAAAGCCCTACCGAGTGTGAAGCCTCGGTAGACTTCAAACAGCCTCATTGCCCAGGGGGCTTTCGGGGAGAGATCCGGACGTCGTGCAAGATACAGAAAGACACACACACACGTGTCCAGAGCAAGAGGTAGAGAGAAGTGGCAAACTTTCAGAGCGGAGGACACCACACAGTCATCCAGGCACACATCCACACACATGTTTATTCTGCAATTTAAAGATAAACTTCTTACAACAGCTTCTGCTAATCTTCGTGCTAAATTATGGGCCCAGATAGGGTAAGATTCCATTAAGGTGGAGACCGGTAGAAACATCATCTCGAAGGCTCCAGCAGAAACCGACAGGATCGCACCTTCTCGTACTCAAGGGATTTCTTCCATAGGTATAGTAGGGAGGAGGTTAAAGTTTGTGTTTCCGGTGATAAGCCGGTAAATTTAAATTCCTTTAAGCTCCCGAACGAACACCGGGGGTGTGCGAAAGTTTAAAATTGATTTACTCAAAACAAGATACGATCTAATTGAGGTTAGGATGTATCATGCACACCAGAAGGGTCACGCTGACCGAGTGGGGAAATTATTTTAACACCAACATTTGCCGCTCTGTTATGCTGAGCACACGAGCTCACAAACTATCAACTAATTTTAAACAGACCTTCTCTCTCTCTAACTGTCCCATAGTGACAACGCTCCTCAGTAATCACGAGCATCAATTCACACTCGCCTAAAACGGGGCTTTTATTTTGTTTTTGGGTCCCCCCCCACACCCAAACAATCCGTGACCGAATAACAACGAAAGTGAAAAAGCCATAATCATCATTCACATAGAAAACAGACGGACGGCAAAAGTTCGCCAAACCACATCGACCACAAAAATGCTCCCCGTGCCGAAAAACCCCGAAACAGAAAACAACAACAAAACTGTAGCGGAATTGTGGGCGGTGAGATGGCGGTGATGAAATAGAAACAGAAAAGAGGGGAAATTACTCTTTCCTCTTTCGGTAAGCGGTAAGTGTGAGGAGAGAGGAGTAATTATGTGGACGAAAAATGAAAACCCAGCTATCGTCACATCTACAACAGCAAACACTGAATGATACACAGATATGTATCATATTTGTTGACACATGGGTGAAAACAACTCTTCTTTTTTTCATTTCCATTTGAAACAAATGAAGCTTTTTGTCGTTGAAAAAAATGTACCAAATGAGGGTCCAATTTTAAGCTCACTTTAGCAGCGTAACAAATGCTCTAAACTTATTTAGATCACCTTCAACAAAATTCGTTACGAACGTGCTGCTTTAATAGGCTTTTCACCTACTCATCAACGAGCGACCTCGGTGGTCTTATGGATAGAAATGTAGACTGCTGCAAGCCCGAACAAGTTAAAATCTCATTTGAACCAGGATTCTACGAACTTTTACAGTTGACGCCAACAAATTTAACCATAATAATAAAAACGGTAAAAAAAGACAAAACAAATAGCTCTCTAGCTCTTTCAACAACAAATAAATGAAGAAGAACTCCCTTTCTCCGAAATTAATCAATCCTCAAAATAGAACTGATTGTGGAAATTTACCGTTCCTTTCCCCCGTCACTCGCGCTCATTATTGAGATTGATGATGTACACTTTCTTTTCGTATCTAAGCTTTTCCGCTTGTGTTCAGGGCTTTTAAGTCCTCTTCAACTCTCTATACACACACATTGATCGATTTACCGATTTTAATTTGTCATCGGTTTCCCACTCTCTCTCTCTCTATGTTGTATGTGTATAGCACTGCGTGTGTGTGTGTTGCACAGTGTGACACAATTTTGATTCGAAATTAAACAAAACCCCTTAAAATAAACCCCGGTCGGAAGCGAAACGTGCCTCGTTCGCAGCACACGAACCCGAAGCGAATACTAATCCAATCCCCCCAAAAGACAGTGGGGGAACGGGGAGGGCTCTACTGACCGAAATATTTTGCATGCACGTTCACTTTGCCCCACATTTTATACGCTGTTACGGTGGACGTTTATTTTTTGTTTTTACATTTCATTTCTGCATATTTCGCTGCAAATCACGTTCAAGTTGCATCCTTTTGCACCGAAAAGCGTGGCCAAAAGCGAAACAAAAAAATGTGCAAAAGAAATTGAAACCGCACACGCAATTAAATTACGATCGAGCGAAGCAAAGCTGTGTGGCGTTGGCGGTGGTTTAGCAATCCGTAACGAAGCTTTAGACTTTTCACCACGCACCCGGATATTGTTCAATTCCGAGCGATGCATTTCATGCCAGGTTTGCGTTCGGTCTGTTTGTAAATTCAATCAAATCTTGCTAGCCAGATCCTTTGCTCGCTCCGATCACTTTTCTACAATCTGAATCCCACTGAATTGGTGGGTCCTTCTTTCGGCACGTACTACAGGCACAACTCCCACACTGCCGGCCGTACATCGGGTGTGGAAATTGCATTTCCTATTCTATTTTCATCGATGGGGTAGTAGCATCGTCTTGCGAGACTGCTACGCTACGTCAGTTTGCCGTTCAGTTTCACTTACTTCCACAACTGGTATTTGCATTGATTTTTACTGCCTTGTGTCCTTTCTTCCACGGCAGCGGCAGCTTCCCGGCAGGTGGTGAAAGCACCAGCAAACGGAAAGAATTATTTCCTCGCTCCTCACTGAAAGGACCGTCTTTCCAATGCCAAAGACGACTCTGTACATCTTTGCCGAGGGAGCCGAACGGGCACATGCGAACTTACCACACCGGATCGTGCTGTGGAGAAAGTATGTACACACAAGGACACAAGGGATCATATGGAAGCGAAGGACCGGGTTGAGGTAAATGGGAAAAAAAGATCCCCGAAGGTAAAATACTTCCCTAGGATCTAGGATATTGAAGGAGCACACGCAACACGAAGGACCCGGTGCACGCTGCTTTACGGCACACAGCTGTCCTTCCCGGTCCGGAACGCAATCTGTTTCAATGTGTCACACTTCATCGAAGCAGGGGGAAAACCCACCATCCAATGCTACTACTACATTTGGGTGCATCTTGTGCTCTTTCTTCATCCACACCTACCCCGGTTCGTAGAAGCACGGAAAAGTAACGATTTCACACGAAGAAACGATTGAATTGATTCACTTTCCGCCATCATTTGCTGGCTGCGTTTTGCCAGTGCGGAACCTGCGGAGATTACCGCACACTCAAAAGGCGATTATTTATAACGTTTCTGCATTCCTGCATGCAGGACGATCGTTTTATGCGGAACACACATCTCGGCGGAGAAATAAGTCCCATTCGAAACGTTAAACGACTCACACATCTCGGCGGAGAAATAAGTCCCATTCGAAACGTTAAACGACTCAATCAATTCTACCCCCTCCTCGAGCCAATGTGTGAGCCAATTTGGGCACCTTAAATGCGAATTAGCAGTACGTTATGCTGCGATTAAGCTACTTTTCCAATTCAAGCACTAACCCATTGCTTCCCCCAAGTGAAAAAGCGACAGGCAGGAAGGCAAGAAACCACGCAAAGAAAGTTTGATCATCATCATCATCATCAGCGTCGTTTCCCTCGTTTGCCGCATAACCGAGGGCACTGTAATAAAAACCTTGAAGATGGCGGGGTAGTCGTTCGCTCTAAAATAAAACCTCCCAAAAACCTAAGCGACCGACGAACGTGCGAATTGGATAATATTGCGTTGCGTGTTCAAACCGCACACCAAAAACCCGGGGCCCATTGCGTCACACACAAACGCGCGCAAATGTTTGGCATTTTCTTTGGCTTTTTAATTTACTTCGCGTTTCCACTGCGCTGTTTATGTTGCTTTGCTTGTATTATTATCATGTGCATCACACACACATACACATGCCTGAATCGTGATTTAATATATCACACTCCCTAGCTCATGTTTTGCTTTTGTTTCATTTTGTTCGGAGCAATGGGCAAAAACATTCCCGCGCCTGCTCTCCCCTGCCGGGAGAGGTTCCATATGCTTCACAAACGAATCCACCACACACGAAAGGGACTTTTACGAAGCGCGACGCTTGATAGCGCATTCCACCCCAAATAAAACGCTGGAGGAAGTGCAACGCATACTTTCAGCGTAGAGGTACATTGAATTGCATGTGCTTTTTGCTGCTCCTTTCACACTCTTCCTTTTTCTTTATTTTTTTTCCGTGTGCCAATTAAAGTGGAAAACTGAACAGTCGAAATAAATCACCAAACCAACCAATCATCAGATTGTCCCACCCGTCGCCAGTGTCGCTCCCTTCCCTCTCGTGTCTCTTGTCCCAAAAAACGGTCCAAAACACACACACATACACAGCGAACACGTCGCCGTGCCGTGGTAATGACGATGATTTATGTCTCTCCGCGCTCGGATCCCGAAAACCCTGCTACTCGGTGCATAATTGGACGTGTGTTTCCCAACCCCCCGCGGCAGTGCAGCCTCGCAAGAACAAGGTCAGATGACTTTGCTCAATATAATGCTCTGCTCTTTTCGGGACGCTTGCTGGCGATTGCTGGTCAAGGGGTACCGAACCGAACAGGGGAGGAGTTTGTATGGGATTTTTAATTCGACAGCATTAATTGCTGCTTTTGTGCATGTGTGTGTTTTCAAGATAATTGAGTTTCTCTCTCTTTATTTGATTATGCAATTTGTTTTAATTAATTTATAAAAATAAGCTTTATTCAAATGCGGCTACTGTCAACTGATTGCCCCTATAAACGACAATAAGTCACAAATATAGAGGACATTTTTGAAGAAATGAACCTGGGGTAGACCACATCTTCTATGTCAAGATCAAGAGGTAATACCACCATGAATGATTTCGACATTCTAAATGCGAATTTATAATCGCAGTACGGCCCAAATGAGATTGAAGCCTTGACGAGATGCGTTGAGGAGATATACATCACATCTCAAATGAAGATTTAACTCTCAAAAGAGCTATCTAACTCACAAATGATACGATTCAACTGTAAGTGAGTTACTGTAGTCATCATGTAAAATTAACTAATGCAAGCTTCAACTCTCCAAAGAGTCATTTAACATACGAAACAGCTAAATAATCTCGTCCGGATGAAGAAGTTCATCTAATTCAATGCTAAAAATTAACTTACTCATTCACGTAGACTAATAATGCACATCACTACAGTTAACCTCAACCAGTATGAGTTGCTTCGCTTTTTAGTCATACATTCGACTATAATGAAAAAGCATCCAAAATGAACAATTACTGTACTGCCCTTGTATACGGCTTGTCATTCGAATGATACCGGACAACCCAGACCGACACAATTCTACACAAACCGTTATCATTACAATCTAAGCCTTGATTACACCAAAACTGTGCACTTGAAAGTATTCGCTCGTTAGAAGCACAGTCCATTCCCTCTCTCTCTCTCTCTCCGCACTAACTGACACTATTTTAAGGCATCATTAAGCCCTTTCTCCCGCCGTACGAGTGCATACCGTATTGCATAGGCCGCTGCATCGATTTATCTTCCCGATTCAAGGCACGCGGAAAAGAAGGAGCGACGCAACAAACCTACAAACGGGCATCATTATCATCCCACCAGGCAGAAAACCCGCCGATCATCATTATCGAGCCCGAACGATAATCTAATTTCCCTTTGCTGCACTGCGAAGCAGGGCACAGTTCGCACCCACTGTAGCGAACCATAGGGAGGTGGGCGATAAATCCGGGAGTGAAAAGTTGCCACCACCCTACTTCTCTCGCTCCGCCAAAGGGGTGAGGGGGATAATTTCAAACTCCATGACAACTAAAGGGGTGTAATTTAGTGCATAGTGGAAGTTACCCTTAGTGCACTTACACACACACACACACACATAGACAAACCCTACTCCTGCATGTATGCAAAAGCCCCTCCGAACCAGCGACCAGCAAGTGAGCGGTAATTTCAATTCGTTTTTATTGCTTTGTGTTGATTCCCAAGGTGGAGAAGGAAAGGGATGCAGGCACACCGAGTACCTTCCCAGCATCCGCCCTTTACTTTCCTTTGTGGGCAGCATAAATCAGCTGCCGGGTTAGAAAGGAGCCCCTTTGCTTCCCCCCCAAAAGGAGAAAACTGTCCGCTACGGATGCACTTTGTGGAGCTGTGCACGGTGATGGTGGTGGACAGAGCAGCAGCCCACACTTACGCGAGCAGAGCACACGAACATGAAAAGCGGCAGAACATGAAAAAGCAAATCGGTGCCTTACACAATGGGCCCTGGCACCATTACACTACTCTCTTCTTTACTACGATCGACAGGACGGCACGACGGACAGCGGCGCGAGTGCCGTTTTCCAGTGGAACGAGATCTTCGCCTGCCCGGGGATCGGAACCACCTTACCCTCACTCACTCGATGTACATACAACAGCGGTCGAACCATTCTTTGTGAGTGATTTTTGGATTTTGTTCCCCCATCGAGTTGCGGGTGGAAAATTCGAGCTTTCCTTTTGCAAGACTCCCAACTCCCCTCTCCGTCCTTTGAACGTCGTACAGCTCACGTTGTACCGTTTCATCACAATGCTATTAAACTAACAATCAACCGATACGACATCGTCCGCTCGTAGGTTCGCGTTTCTTGTGTGTGTGTGTGTGTGTTTTTTTTTTACTGAATCCCTCCCGGTATAACACATATGTCCCTTCCACCGAGCATCCCTTGGAGTTGGGTGAGATGGCCCATTTCGTGCAGCCATGAAGAGAGCTGCTGCTACTACTACAACGCGCATTCAGCCAAATGGGTGACTGCTTCTTCCTGCATCCCGTTCCAGCATCGAATCTTTGATGTGTAACTAGAATCCGTACCGTTAGTTACATTCATCCCGATGTCGTTATACTCTAAGGAGGGCTGGCGGTGGAGGGGGGAGAAGTTTGGTGTAACATTGCACCTTCATTTCAAGAGGGCACCCAGCCGGATCCTTTCAATCGCGGCGAGTCGGAGGGGGCTCGGTGCGCTTTACCGGTTACAAACAGTTTTATTGTTAAATCTCACATCTCGCTTCAAATTTAACGATGCTGTGTGCACTGGCGCTCCCTCTCTCGGTGGGTGGGTGGCGAATGTAAGCATGTTTTTATAGGAATGACTGTGTTCTTCTGTTACTACTTCAGCCCGATGTGAGGATGTAATAGGGAAGGAATGACACACGAAAATTTTACCACCGCCTGGACGCTTGGAAACTTTAGCAAAACTGTGTTTTTTCCCCTTATCGAGCAGTGCATTTAATTGAAATAGTTTCCTGACGCCGGAGAGGGAAGGCGAGGCGAGGGATCTGTTTGCGAGTAAAGTTGTTGATCACAATAAAACAATTGTTTGCGTTGCACTTTATTGCAGTGCTGTTGAAACTTTCCGTACCGTAGAAAAAGTATATCCTTCCATTTCCTTTTCTGTTGTACAGTTTTTCGAGCAAAAAGTAGTCAAAGTCTTGTCGTGAACGTTTATACAGAGCTTCGTAGTCGTTTCGAACGTTTATACGAATATTTCCTAAAATAGACGATGTAGACAGCTGCCCAAACAGTTGACAGTATCCGTTCGATTACGCTGGATAGATTTTCGGGTGCAGTTGTTGATGTTTACGTTATTTTTTTCCTCTTTATTTTACTTTTTTTTAAATATGATCTTTTTTGTTTCTTTATTTCTTCTTCGCCTTAATATGCTTTTTGTTCTACAATTATTTCTGTTCATTGTTCTTTTTCTTCCTTCTTACTTCTTATTAATAAAGTTCTTCATTTTCCTACTTCTATATATCTTTTATATTGTTTTTCCTTTGTTTGTGACTCGCGTTTTATGATCCTTTTTTTCGATGACTTCTGCATTACCTATATTTTCGTCACACTTTCGTACTCTTGCTATGTTTTTATTCGTTTGTCTATGTCTTTGTTCATTGTTCGTCCCTTTCAACATCCAAAACCTGATCAATGTTTTGAAACTAAAATTCTGCAAGCTATTAACCCAAACAATTTTGCAAAAACAGCTAAATTTACAAAACTTCAAAGCAACACTTTTCAACTGTTTACCATACAGTTAGCTTCAAGTGTTTAATAGTGCTGCAATAAAGGATTATGACTCAATGCAAAGCTGTTACCCTTTACAAAACTTTCTACAGTTGTATTGTTTGCAAATAAACCCATAAAAAAAACTAGCACCGGTGTGTGTGTGCGACCGTTACAATACTTATCACACGGAGCAGTAGTTTGCTTTCGATTTCTGCACGTTGCCACCGAATCGTCCAACGTGCCCAGCAGAGGACTGCAACCATGTTTCAGCAGAGGAAGAAAGAAACAAAAAATCACCACACAAACGAACGCGAAAGCAATTTTCCTCGGCCACGGCAAAGCTATCCCCTCTCCACCCGGCCCATTCCTCAGGGAGCAGCAAAAGGGGAAAGATAGGAGGAAAAACCTCGGGGTTACGATTAGTTTTCCGCTTCATTCTACCGATTTCCTTCGGTTTCATGATTTGATTGGACGAACCGAAAGGCATTTTCAATTAAAATTGCAAGGACCGATAAGCACGGCGAGCAGCAGGATGGCGCGGGCGGGCACGTAAAGAAAGAATTAGTGTGCATTTCCCGTCACACCTGAGTGCAATTGTTGCAGAATGTTAGCAGAAGAGTTGAGGTACGAGGATAGGAACACAACGAACAACTAAAAAAAAACAACAAAATAACTCCTTTCTGCTGCTTTCGCTTTCCGTTTGCATTTCTGCGTCATTACACAGTCAGCGCGCGCTGCCGTTGGCCGTTGTTATGCGGTACGATTTTGTAATTTATGTAATAAAATATTTGAATCATTCGCTCGCCACGCTCGTGTATGCATTTGGGCGAAAAATTAATTACACACAAAAGCCATGCAAAGAATGTAACCCATTCCATGCTCGTTTAATAAACCTCCCGGCTCTCGCTTGATTATGATTTACAACATCATCGAGAACCTTTTTATCCTTTCCATTGCTACACCCTCTGGAAAAAAAATCCGATAAAACATGGGCCGCACTTACCGCAACCGGGGATAGGGAGTCGTGACTTTGCATACAGCTTCATACGCACCCAGAGATCACGGTTGACTTCACCCTTGGCGCTCTTGATTCATTCTCGTACAAGTGGCCCTTTTGAAAGCGTTCTTCCCCCACATCGAGGCAAAAAAAAGGGACACAATCCCGATACTGGAGGCCAGTCACCTCATTCCCTTGACAACAACAATCTAATATATCTCCTCACCCCTCATACCACGCAGAGTCTCTCCCTTTCCTCATTTCTTCTCAATCACTCAATCGACCAAAGACCGTTGTAGGGCGTAACACTCTGCCGTTGCTGCTGCTGCTGCTGATGCTGCGGCTATAATTTCATCAAACAAAATCCACTCTTGGACGTGGAATACAAACGCACCCATACACATGTACACACACACACACCCGTGACTAATTGTGAACACAAAAAAAAATCCTTGCAGAACGACATCACAGGATGTAGTGTCGCCTTTCCCGGGGTGCAGCCACAACACGACGCCGTAACACGCTTCACTGCGATCGCGGGGTCCGCGTTTAATTATAGCGTGAACGTGAACATGAAACATATTTACACACACACACACACACACA
>KI922700.1:1875-12318 GCA_000473525.2 Anopheles melas
CCCGTAGTAGGCACGACTTCCCTGAACAATGCGCCTTCGGATTTCGCTGCTTACGTTGTTGTCCGAAGTTACGATCGTACCAAGGTAGCAGAACTCCTCTACCACCTCGAGATCGTCGCCGTCAACTGATACTCTGCTTCCGAGTCGGGCTCTATCACGGTCAGAGCCCCCGGCAAGCAGGTACTTTGTCTTCGTCGGAATCAAGACTCATAATACTCCTATAAACCCCGTAATGCTAAAATATGTGCTTAAAAACTGGAAAACACATTTTTCACAAATCTTCAACTATGAACCGCTGAAGTGGTATACATAATTTTTGTTAAGAAGCTTTTAGATGGGTAGCAATAGAAAATCATGTTTACATGATGTATCGATGTTTGTGCTCATTTGAGGGCGGGGTGAAGAAAAATAGAGGGTCAAATAGAAAAAGAAGCTGAAAACTATCCTACACGTAAAAAAACAATGTACGAAATGCATAGAAATATTATAAACAACACTCATACCCTACTACTATAACGGACTTGAAATAAAATTAAAATTTATTTGGTTTTATAAACACCGAGAAAAAAGCGTTCTACATCTGCAAAGGTTCCAGTGTAATCGTCTGCCTGTAATAAGGTTGGATCGTAAATGAACCAAAAATAATATTCCATCCTTTCCTTGGCCTCACCTTGAATAAACAGTAGTCCAAACAATCCAATCCTTGCATTTAATTAAAATAAGCAGCCCTTTTTCACACCCAATCAAGCACACACATACACACACGGGGTCACATCGCTGAGAACTTCCGGGACAATTAAAGCTCTGGCCAGAATTGAACAAAAACAACATAATAAAAACAACAGCGTTTTTTGATAAAATTGTACAAACAAAACCGTACCCAGTGTGTTGACGGTTCCAAACACATCCGCACACCGCACCAAACCGGGGATAATGTCCTTTCTAGGTTCATTCATGCGCTCCACAGGATTCCAGCATCCCAGCTTTTTAAACCCAACCATACCAAACGCCGAACAAAACCGTACAATATGGAAGCGTCCGGTTTTGGTTGTCCTGTCTGTCGAACAAAAGGGGGAAAAAAACGAAGGAAAGGATGGAAAAGGTGAGGATCGTGGAAACTGTTGGGAACACAGAAACAACAGTCCCGGACAGGTTGAGCAGTAAAATAGCTCAGATGTGTTTTTTCTTGACGAAAAAAGAAGCATTATCAATTCCAATTGCCTTTCCTGTTTGGTCGTTGAAGTCTCTGGCTTAAACAAGAGGATGCTCAGATCAGGCTGTGTGTGCGTGTGCAGGGAAAGAAGGAAGCGATTACCATTCAAAACAAAGCGACGGTCGGCTGCTAAACCCGTGTGGTACCGTTTGCCCAGGAAGCAGGTTCATTGTGTAGTGATCATCATCATCATCATCCGCAACCCGAACCCGGACGACGTTTGCGTACAGGATTTGCGACGTTTTAATTGTTGTGCGTGAGTGTTATTGTTGCGTCCCTTCCGGTTGGTTTGCTTGCGGGCCGCTTCTGCACGTCGACGCAAATGGAATCAATGTTTTTTTGTCAAATTCTCAAAAATATGCCACATTTCCGATGCGAAAAAGGATGTGCCAGTTTTGTTTACATTCCATCACTGCGCACTCGCACACAGATGGTGCTAGCGGTTCGATCGGTTCCACACACACACACACGGTAAAGGAAGCGACGGAATGACGACAATGTACACATGTTCCGTATTGCCTTATCCCTTCTTTGCCGCCTTCATCCTTTGCCTTTCTTCACCTTCCGTTGTCATGGCACAAACGTTCACTTGCCCCTTCCTGGGTGTAAGTTCTAAACCCCAGCGGTAGAACCATTCCTTCCCAAACACACACACACACACACACACACACACACACACACACACACACACACGCAGGAAGAGCTGGAACGGTTTTCTGTTCTGGCCGTTTGGTTCTTTATTGTTATGCGGACTAATTATAATTACAAAACAAGGATTAAATTGCCCCTCGCCCGGGAGTTGCGGCCCCGAACCTCAAACCCTCGAAAAGGCGAAAGAACAGACAGCACAGAAAGGATAGCGATAATAAGTTGCGGAAAAGGGACTGTGGAGAAAGCTTTTCTTCCATCCCTTTGCGATCCCTTGGCCGTGCCCCGAACCCTGTCCCGAGAGTCCCTTTCTTCTATCCTCGGCTCCGATGCGCGTGGATTGGCAAGGATAACTACACCTACCTTTTATGCCGCGCCACATAAAACAAGAGAGGGAACAAAACGGCTCATCATCGTGCGTTTCGCCCAGCACGTTGCACACGTTTGACAGGAAACGGTCTGTCTTTCGGTGCACACAAAAAAAGTCTTATCTAATTTCAACGCCCTCCGCTTCGGTAAATCATCCCAAACCGGACACTGCTAATAAGTGCTAAAAAATGCCGACCGCTCATATCCGCTGTATGTGGCAGATTGTGTGTGTGTGTGTGTGCGTCAATGAGTGATTTTCAGCTGGAAAAGTGCATCCGGTATGATTAAGGAACGCGCCTAATGTCGTGGGAGAATGTGCTCTTTTTCCTTCCTCGGCGGTGAATATCAAATCTAGTGTGGTTGAGAGCTGGCTTAAAGCGGACGAAGAATAATTCTTGGACAGGAAGACTTACACAACCGAAGCAGGTATCATTGCATGGGACAGGGGAAAGCGCTCAGACCCCTCGAATCCTATAAGCTCACGGAAATTGGTCGTTCGATTTATCACGTTGACAGCTCGGGAACGATCGGGAGGATCGGCAAGAAGGCATGAGATGAAGGCGTTTGATTCCGTCCGCTTTATGTGTGATCAAAACAAGACGATTAAAGCCCGAATTACGGAAACTCCAATACGGTAGCGCGTCCGCACCATGTTATGTCCGGTAGCTGGACACCTTTCTCTGTACGGGTTTTGTAATCCTTCCGGGAAATGGATTGTATTCTCTCGGTGATCTTGTTATTGGTATTGTTAGCATCTTTCTCAGAGTTGCTGCTGGTATTGATTGTCTTTCAGGTATGTTTTGTAACCTTTCATGTGAAAAAAAGTATGAATTTGTAACGTTATTTATTTATTTCGTCATGATTTGCTTCAAAGGCTCATCAAGAGGCATCCATAAACTACGCCACGTAAAGAGTAACATCGTTTTGGCTACAGTTTTCCATAGAATAAGAAGATGTGACGTTGAAAATACCGAACCACTGTATCTTCTTTAAGCGTTACACCATTTATGGATGAACCCTAATAAATACTCATAAAAAGGGCTGAACATTAAAAAATGGATACATTGTTTAGATAACAATAGCACATCTAGTGGATTATTGATTGTTTTGGTTATTAAATATCTCATTTCAATTATATTTATGAATTTAAATGTTTTAAATGTGTGTTGAAATTGAAAACAAGCAACTAAAATACATTCCATTTCACAAATATAAACCCTAATCGCTGACCGGATGCAACGATCTACACTACCGTTTTTTGCCATTTCCGGAAGAGAACCCCCCGGTGCCATTTGCCACAAGCTCACACTTCCTGTACTGTCAGGATTCGGCTCTGTGTTTGCTTAGGCTGTACAAAAGAATTAATTATTGCAGTACAAAGGCCTCGATCCCTGCAGTTCGGCCTAGCCCGGCAAGGTCCTTTCCGCCATTCAGAGACACTAATTGTGTGAAATAAAGCGATGTACAACACGCCAAGGCAACGCAGCAAAATCAAACAATTGCCGCAAAAGTTCATAAATGAAAGGAAAGCAGCAGCAAAACAAAAAGTGGCAATTCGTGTGCAATTGCAATTCCCTTTTGGGTGGGCTCGTAAACCGGAGCGGAAAACCCGCCCGTGATGAAGGTTCAGTTTTGGCACAACAACGCAGACCGATGATTTTACGACTTTTACCCTCAGCTTCTTGGCGGATCCTATCGCCCGTCGTAGGATTGCAAGGGAAGGACCAAGGATCAAGGGGAATGTGTTGCCCATGTGTTGCCTTCTTCCGGCGTTGGTAGCATTCAATGCGTTTTTAACCTCTTTCCCTGTACGCAGTCGTGCTGGGAGCGTCTTCGTCCCGTGGCGACAAAACGTGACAAATACAATACCTTTTCGAAGCCGAGATGGCCGGGAATTCCGCTTCCGATCGGGGTTTCCTCGTCGGCTATTGAGTTATAAAACCTTCTTTGGCTTTCTTTTGCCTTTCTTGTGCTGCGTATTGTGTGCTGCTGCTGCTGCTGCTGGCCGGATGATAGCAGCAAAGCAGCACATCCTTTTTGATCGTTATTACTAGCCGACCAGCGGGGGTGAACCGGAAACCGGAAGAGAGTCGAAACCAATCGGGCTTTGGTGGGGGAAAGGAACGGTGGACGGTTCGCGCGATCGGATGTTTATTTCCGCGTGCTGTCGAGGAGAAACCGGAATGGCTTCAGCTGTACTTGTGGGTTTGCCTGAATCAGCTGGACAAAACAAAACGGGAAATCAATTAAAACTGACATTACAAAATAAAATGAAACATTTTTAAGTATTGTTAGTGATAGAAAATAGAGAAAAGGAATTAACAATGATAATTATTTTTCCTTTGGTTAGATAAAACAAGATGATGAACAATATTCATCAAGCCGGCCGCTCCACAATATAATTAAATGAAAGTTTCTCAGTTGTGCTCTTGAATAAGCTTAAAGACATGAGTAACTATATCGATAAAAAATCGCTTGGTTGTAATACTCAAACTGCAGTAATTGTACCAAATATTCCTTCTGAAACTTGTGGGTTGAAAACAATATAATTTTGCTAGTAGAACTCATGGTCCTTCGAACCGGATTAAAAGTTGATATCTTTGGATTTTGGAATTGGATTTTACAAATAAGTTTTTTTCTATAAATCATGTCAATTTGTTCTGAGTAATGGGTTTAGTAAGTTATGTGCCTATTCGTGACTTATGTCTCGTTTGTCAAATTAACTAACATGTGACCGCGGACTTGAATTTCACGATCTACTCTATCCGTGGAACAGGCTATACCAGCGGTAAACAAACTTTGTGACCGACAGAGCCAAATGCTTCAAAAATGTTTGTAGAGTTTCATGGGAAGAGCCAAATTAATAAACCAAGAGCAAAAATGTGTGAAAGTTCTATGAAATATATGAACGCTTAAGAGCCTTAGTCTACCGATCGCCGGGCTATACGATCTGCTTTGTTGGACGTAGTTGAAAAACTGAGACAGTGTCCTATTCTTTCAATTTGGGATTTAGTTGCGACATCTGAACGGAATTTCCTGCAAATCATCTTTATTTTGGTAGAGCGGACTGCTTATCTGCGTAACTTGCCTTAGCCAGTGTTTCAATGAACTTTTTTTATTGGATTTTTTTGTATTCTTACTGCTCGGTATTGCCTATCTATTATATCTGTTATGTTATTCAAAGACTCTTTATTTTGTAGCATTTTACTGGTTAATGGTACGGATTTGTACGTGCTGCTTGCCTTAAGGCCGAATGGCAACTTGTCGATGAGTTGTTAACAGGGAGTGCTCTGTCCAAATAAGAGTGGATCCTTTTCCAGGCTTTTTGATGTTTTGTGAACTCGGCAAAAAAAGAAAGAAAATCTTCACTATTACTGCACTGCGACCCGATTGATACCATTGTAATTGATATAATGTTTTGTTTTTTAAAGGGCATAAACTATATAAATGAAGAATTATAGTGAATCTAATGTGCATGTTTTTTGGGAGTATCGTCGATGGATAATTTTTGTAAGTATTGTCGATGGATTTTTTTTGTAAATATCGTCGATGGATCGTGGAATGGATGTGATCGCGAAATTCCAAGTAGCTTAAAACGCAAATAAAGTGCCAATATTTACAGTAAGACAACTATTAGTAATTCGAACAATTTCTAACAAGATACATACCCCAAAATACATATTTTTAATGCTATATCTTAAATATCTACATTATTACCGCGTTTTAATTGTGATCTATAAATGTTGTAATACAAATATGTACCGTAGCAAAATAGCCTGAATAAACCATCAAGTTAAAAAAAAAGATAAAAGTATTTCATTTTTTTACAAACAAAACCACTTTCCTGAAAACTGCATTCCCTCTCATAAAATACTCGATCAGCTGAACGTTACTAACCTTAGCCAAGTAAGGAGAACACATGATTTATTACAACATCGAAAACCTGACGCGGCACACGTTTCTCATTTGTGTTTCATACGCTTTTTGGTTACATCCTCCTTTCGTTCGTCGCTAGTAGCGAACGAAACAAGGCAACCGCGTGAAATGTGACACTTTTCTGACGTTGGGAAAAGGATACTCCCGAAACCCATCCGCTAACAAGGCCGCTCGCCGCTTGATCGCCGTGGATGGGTAGGTGGAACACGAACGATCTTGTTCTATTCTCCTTTCCTTCAAAGCGAACCAAACCTTAAAGTGTGTCCTTCCTAGATCACCATCTGCACACAGGGACAGATTGCGCACCGGCTAATGGGTGAATTATGTAAATAGACGGCTGCAAGTTTCGGAGAACTTGCTTTTCAAACCGGCCCATCGATTGCCACGTGCAGCTGCACAAACGAACGAAAAGGCAACAAATCCGGGGGAGAAAGAGTAATCCCATCCCTGGCACGATCGCGATTGCCCTAGGTCGATAAGGTGGTGAGGGGTTTGCTTTCGGTCTCCGTGCACCAAACCCAACCCCGACTTTAAATTGAATTCCACTTTCCGTATTCGTTGCAGTCGCTGCAGTTAAGGAAGTGCGTAATTAAAATTAAGCAAAAGAACGGCAGCACATTCCCGCTTCTGGCTGCCGACATCAGCTTGCGTACGATCGTCACCGTGATTCGACACTTTCCGGGTGGGTTTTTGATTTTTCTTCTTCTTTCCGGCACATGCAGCATCCTTCCCCAAAGCTATCAATCTGATCTGCTTGCCGCTTCCTGCCCTGTTAGGGTTTTGTGATGTTCTTTTTTTTTTCTTTAATCCTCGCTCGACAAACAAAGTTCGTCCTTTTTTACCGAGCTGCCGGATGATGTTTCGAACATCGGGCGTTGAAAAACAGCACAAACTGACTCAAGCAAAGGAAAGGAAAAAAAGGATGCTGCTCTCCTGTGGCAGGATGTTTTTTTTAATGCATTCCCGGTGTTGATTGTGAATGATTTTACAGTAGAAAAAAGGATCGTCAACTTCCTCTCCACATTTGACATCGCTGCATGGCTTCACGACGCGGTTAAACGGATGAGCGGATATGTAAAGAAAAACTTCATTCCGATTGCTTGTGTTGGAAGTGTCGTATTTTGTTGTTTTGAAATACACATGCACATCGTTGTAGGTTTCTATTTGCGTTCGCCCTTTCATTCCTCCCTGCAAACGACCGACACAAGGACAAATCGGGATCGATTCCGGGTCGCCAAAGTAAATACAAGCGATACGATATTTCCCGCGCGATCGATACATCCTTCCCCGGTCGGTTGCAAGCGTTTGTAGCATGAAAACCAACAACAAATCAACAACTAAACCCCACCCCATCTGACCGACCGCAAGGATTTGGTCCTGTTATTGTTTTTTTTTTTTTTTGGTGGGCGTCGCTGCACGGGCGAGTCGTAAAGAACAGCACGGGATGTGTATGCAGATAGAGGTTTGTTAGCGATCCGACACAAATCCACCGGCCTGAAATGGTTCGTCTTTTACCCAGCCTTAACCAGCGGCCGATCGGCAGATGACGCTCAACGTTCCGGTCGTTAAAAAGGGCTGACGACCGGACGAGCATCATGTCATGGGATGGCGGTACAGAGTAACGAAACGCTCATATTTCCTCCCGGGTGCCGGGTCAAGCCTCGGCAAAGGGACTCTCGAATCGGGTTGGTTTGGTTTACAAATCAGTAAAACTGTCATGCGGGAGTTGTTGTTTTTTTATGACGCGGTGGTCTAGTTCTTGGCTCGAGACCGCACATGGTCATTTTCAAAATGATCGTAAACGTGAAGGAGGAGCAGTAGGATGCAGCGGATGAATCTATTTTCAAACGGATTTTACAACCTGGAAACGTTTGAAACGGCAGTAAAATGAAAACAGTGCAGCAGATCTGCTCACTCGAAACTCGTAATTAAATGCACCAAAACGCTATAAAACTTGGAAAACACATCGTAAAAAGATAGACACAAATTACTGTTTTGTTTGTATTTGTCGTTGACTTAAGCAAATAATTATTCATAAAATTCCCGATCTGGAAACCAAAAGTTTTGTTTTGAAAATGTTCTTGTTTTTTTTTCTCCCCATTTATTGTATTACATACATGTAACTGGTTTATTTCTTGGTCAAGGCTCTGCGATACTAGAACTGATCAGCTGTTTGCTGTTTGGTTGTGTGTGTGCGATTGCTTTACTACCTGAAGCACTATGGGCATGTTCCATGTGAACAAAGTGGAAATTTGTGTATAAATTTTATTGATAAAAAAATATCTTTCTTTCAAATTAGGTACAGTTGGTTCTCGAGTTATGCGATTAATGCATTCGAAAGTCAACAACGTAATTCGAATATCCTTGTAAGCAAAGAATCGTGGTTTTCGCCAATTGATGAGTAATGCAGTGAAAGCTCTCGAAGATGTTGTATTTTGAAGATGAATAGTTTCTTTCATAATAGTTTGCCGGTCTCGTAGTACAGTCGTCAACTCGTACGACTTAACAACATGCCCGTCATGGGTTCAATCCCCAAATAGACCGTGCCGCCATACGTAGGACTGACTATCCTGCTATGGGGGGAAATCCATAAGTCACTGAAAGCCAAGCCCACAAGTGGTACAGGCAGGCCTTGACCGACAACGGTTGTTGAGCCAAAGAAGAAGAAGTTTCTTTCAGATAAGCATTTTGACAGTCCCGTCCTATTCCGTACATTTTATATCTGTTCAAGATGAATGCATTCCCTAAGGCGAATATGCAAGTTTCTATAAGATGAATTATTGGGTGACAGTTGACAAAAATATTGGTTAAAGGATGTCATGTTTTTCCCGTGGATACCTCATAACTTCGGGCCGGTCTGGTGATACAGTCGTCAACTCGTACGACTTAACAATATGCCCGTCAAGCCCCGAATAGACCGTGCCCTCATACGTAGGACTGACTAGACTGCTATGGTAACAATACTAAGTCACTGAAATTCAAGCTCACTTCACTAGTGGGTACAGGCAGGCCTTGACCGACAACGGTTGTTGTGCCAAAGAAGAAGAAGAAGACCTTATAACTTCATAACCATTAGTTTTCCTCAACATGAATATCTCTCTAACCATTGAAGATTCACCCTAGAGAGATTTTACTGTACAAGCAATTTTAATTGATCTAGAATAGTTAAGACGGATTATTTGATGTAATTTGTGTATCATATTGGACAAAATAGTGCCAAAAGTGTGAAATTTGTAAAACTGCGTATCTCCGAATTTGCGTAAGTCGAAAACTGCACAGCCCGATCCTTTTCTTTTTTCTAGTTGGCTTGCTTTTTAGTTGAAAATATAGGTGAAACCCAAGATACAACTATATTTGGGACTAAAAGAATGTCCCAAAGCAGGATGCAAGTCGAATATCTGTCATTATAAAGTTTATACCCTAAGTTGAAGAGTCGAAATCTATGATATCGTCTATTTAACTGAAAGCAACGTTAGATAATCTTTTTGTTTTGCTAAAAAGCCGTTTTTATGATATAAATATTCAAGATTGAGTAGTTGGGGAATGTTTATAAATGTGTATGTTACGGTTGTCAGTCATTAATTTAATTAAAAAAAAAAACCTTAATTTCTTCTAAATGACAGCTTTAAACTGTCAAAATCAAAATCGCTGTATCTGCAAATAGTCGTAACTTGAAGTGGCCGTATCTCGAGGGTCGCCTTTATAGGATAGTTTAATGCCAGTTCAAGCAAAACGCATACCAGTACATGCAAATATGTACAAAAACACACACACAAAATTCTTCCCATGCCTATCGAAAAAATCGTAAGAAAAAAAAGTGCTAACTAATAGGCATTTTTTTAAAGCTGCCAGACATTCAAAGTTCTACTGAAGATTTTAGACTTTTTTTTTATTTTAGGCATGCAAACTAAGTCAACTAGTGAGTTCAGACCGTAACTTCAGCTTTTATTTCTTCTTGTCATACTTTTCAAATTAAAATAATCAATTCTATTCAAATCTCTCTGTAAGCTTTGTCAAGGTGAAGTAAAACCGTCTTAAAGCTCTTTTATGCTATTTCTATGGCCTGGTATATTTTTCAGGAATATTTTCAATGAATTATCTCATGATTGAATTTAAATTATTATAATTTAAGTTTCTAACCTTGAGACACACACACATTTCTGTAGCAACGAAAATTTAAATAAAATAAACAAATAAATAAAACATTTGCTCTCGCGCAATCGCCATCCTAACCCATAGTGCCTATCCGGTGTGGCCATCTCGCTCTCTCTCTCTCT
>AXCO02014279.1:0-10304 GCA_000473525.2 Anopheles melas
TTTTATGAGCTAGTTAGTTTAAATTATACGCTCTATTTGATTCCACTAACACCTCCAGTTATTGCTGCTTTAATTGTATTTTTTTATATTAAATTACCTTTCCCAATTGAACAAATAATTCTACTTACTTGTAGTTGAAAGGGACAAAATTGACTGCCACTGCTCACTAGGCGAAACCGATACCGGTAGCCCTTCTTTACCCGGTACACTGTCAACGGTGCCTGCGTCTGTAGTTCGTGCTCCTCTTCCTGCACGAGGAGCCAAAGAAAGTGTTGCGATCACAAACAAAAACACAAAAAAAAACTGTCCACTTACATCAAAATGACGCCCTCGCCCGTTGATCAGTATCGAGTCCATGCGCACCGTGCTGCTCTGCAGTCCCGGCACAAACTTCTCCACCAAATCCAGCGTCCAGTCCGAGATGATGATGTGATGCTCGGTCAGATCGTAATCGTACAGCTGGTGATTGATGTCCGTGGGCGATCGTATCACAAACAGCCCATAGTGCCCGTTCGCCTTCTGATGGCCGGAGTGTGAGTGGTACAGCTGGGTGCCCGGTTCGGACGCGTTGAACGCGTACCGGAAGGCGGCCCCGTTCGGGATCGGACACTGCGTAATCATTGGCACGCCGTCCATCCACGGTGTATCGTACTGGTGGGCACCGTGCCAGTGAATGGTCGACTCCAGCCCCTCCATGTGGTTCACCACGTCCACCACGATCAAATCGTGCCGGCAGACGTGGATCGTTGGGCCCGGGATGCGCCGGTTAAGGGCCAGTACGCCCCGCTCCATACCGTCCGCCGTGATGCACTGCGGGTGAAAGCAGTGGCTTCGATTGCCCCATCGGCAATCGCCACACGCACTGGAGTGGGGAGGGACATATCATGATCGTGGCGTTGGCCCGGCTGACGACACCATACTTACGATCCCATCGCCGCATAATGTTCCGCAATCCAGCGAAAATAACACACACGTGGAGCTTCCCGTTCCGTGCAAATACGATCACATTCGGCACCATCGTGAAATTCGGCTAGGTGCAGTGGAACCGGTCGGTCTGTGGCCGAACGAACTGCGTCGAGAAACTGTGGTCCAGCCATAAATTTACCCACCGAAGGAAACACTGCCAAGGGGAAGGGAAAATAGAGAATCAATGCACTACTGTGACCGCTATTAACCAGTCAAGCTAAAGCACACACACACACACACACACACACTCACCCGCCTTCGGGTAGGACAGATGTCGAACGACAAACACTAAGCACACCGCTCCCAGGAGCAACCAAACGGGGAAGTAGTAGCACCATTTCCGTTCCATCCTTTCACCGCAAGTGATCGTCACGAAATGATGCCTTCGTCGGGTTGTTTAGTAACTTTGCTGTACCATCGATGGAATTTTGGAACTTTAGCGTTATCACCATCCTGACGTGGGAATGTCGTCTAATCAAACCCTCTCACCGCGCACTCTGACACCGTTGTTACATTAGATTGGGGTTTGGGGAGCAACCGAAAACTGACCCAACGTTCGGGCCCGTTGATTGGGGTGGCGCGTGATTTATTAGGAGTTCGGGCGCTCGTTCGTTAATGAGCGTCTGGTTGGGTCCCGGCGAGCGATAACAGCGTCTGCCAGTTTGTGTGCAATTTAATTTGAGACATGGAACAGAGCAAAACGGAAATGTTACAATGTTTTAATTGGAATGATTTGCCGACGGGGTTTGTGACATTAATTATTTATTGGGGTGGGTGCAAAAAGGAAAGCTAAGACTTTTGCATTGAAAACGATCGTTCAAGGTGAATGCATTGGCAGTTGTTTTACTGCAAAAGGATGAGTTTTGATAATTTTAATTAAGTGAAATAGGCGAAAAAGACATTATCTGAATGTTATTATATTTTAAACATACGTGCAGAAGCGACTTTGTGGCTATGTTATTTATACCAAACATTAAAAAAATGCCAATTAGCATGCAAACCATTTCTTGAATCGTGTGCTTTGATGTAAACTTTGCTTTGTTTGATTATTTCCATGATTTGATTTTCCAGCTTGTCACACATTTTAACAAGCGTCAAGCTAGTTCCACCAACAAACGAGATTAAGAAACTGAGACTAAACCCCGTTCTACACAATAACGACGATTACGTTTTGAAGCGATCAAGCGATCAATCGTGCAGACTCGGGTCGACACAAAACTTTCAAAATTAAAAATCTTTGCCCTAAGCTTTGATCCTCGCATCGGAGCAGACGACGACGACAAAGAATAGAAGTTAGTTGAAGAAGAAGAACAAAAAAAACGACACTCACATGCAGACGTTGTTTGGGTTTCGGTCCTATCGCTCGATTAGCGCACCAACGTGGCAAATGTTGCTGTAGGTTCGGTACAAACTACGACGCGCCATTGCTTCCCCCATATCAGCAGGGCGACCTCACAGCATCAGCAGCTACACAACGTAACATGGTTTTTTAATTAATTTCTACAGCAATCGCGATCCGGGTGCGATGCGTCGAAAAGTTTTTAATTGTAACTTTGCCGTCCCCCATCATCTCCCGTTACAGCGAATGACATCTGACTACTGATACGGGGAGACAATGGGGAGAAAAATGAATACTTCTTCCCCGAGAGGAACCTACACGAGCGTTGGGAGTTTTGTTTCTGAAGATGTGTTCGTTTAATTCCTTTCTGCTAAGGGAAACAAATTTGATGCGAAACATGTTCCCCGTACAAGTATTGGCTGTTTTACTTTGGTCTTGGTAAGGTAATTTCGGACTGAAATACGTAACTATTTTTGGGAGGAAAGTTTGTTTTAGTCGTGCTTTACCTTTACCGTTACTAATGCGTTTTCCCAACCTGTAACTAATATCAACTAACAACAGCTAACCAAAATGCGCTTTTTACACGCTTTGTCTTATAATGTGCTGGCCAAGATGATAAGAATATGGCGATGCGGTAGTGTGCGAGTTACTGATCATCACTGTAATAATGTAATATTAATTGATTCGTTAATATGGTTCGCACTGTATAATGAGCTTAATGCCAAAGTGTTACGTTCTTGCGTGTTTCATTGATTATAGTAAACTTTGATTGATTCCAAGGCGGTTTTATTGATTTTGTATGTTTTCCAATGATGTTAATCGATATTTGGCTATATATTATTAGGATTAATATTATCATGTTGATGACTACGATGATGACGTTAACATAATGGAACATTCATAATAGATCTTCCAGAAGATGGCAGAATACAGATGGTAGAATACAGACACGACACGTACCATCGCTCCATTGACTTCAAAGCCGCATATGATAGCATAGTCAGGGTTAAAGTTATACGACACTATGAGCTCTTTTGGAACCCCGGCCAAACTGATAAGGCTAGTTAGAATGACTACGACCAACGTCACTTGCCTGCTCAGGGTGGATGGAAAACTTTCAGAACCTTTTGTTACCACCAAGGGTCTACGTTAGGGGGACGGGCTTGCCACAATTCAACCTGGTGGTAGATAGGGCCATTCGCGCCTCGAGGTTGGAGACTACGGGAACCATCTTCTATAAGTCAACCCAGATCCTGGCATACGCTGATGATATAGACATCATTGGTCTGCGGCTCTCCTATGTAGCAGAAGCCTACCAAGGGATCGAGCAGGCGGCAGAGAGCCTCGGATTGCAGATAAACGAGGCAAAGACCAAACTGATGGTGGCAACATCAGCGGGCCCACCAACAAATAATCAGAATCTACGTAGGCGTGACGTGCAGATAGGTGAACGCACTTTTGAAGTCGTCCCACAATTCACCTATCTTGGGTCAAAGGTCAGCCTGATAAAGCAGTTCACCTCAAAGAACCTGTCGCGACGGACGAAGCTGGGACTATATAGTACCTATATAGTTCCGGTACTCATATACGCCTCTGAGACATGGACACTGTCCAAATCTGACGAAACCCTCTTAGCCGCGTTCGAGACGAAGATGCTCAGAAGGATATTTGGGGCCTCGTATGTGTGGAAGGAAGCCGTTATAATGACGAGCTATACGAGATGTGCAGCGTATTAAGCTCACCAGGCTTCGGTGTACTGGCCATGTTGTACGCATGGAAACGGACGACCCAGCCCGTAAAGTCTTTTTAGGCCGTCCACAAGGACAGAGGAGGCATGGCAGGCCCAACTTGAGGTGGCAAGATGGCTTGGAGGCGTCCGCCATTAAGGCCAGGATAACGGACTGGCGGACGAATGCGCGAGACCCTGAGCGGTTTTGGACACTTCTGAGGCAGACCACAAGACTACAATGCGGTTGTGGTGCCGGATAAGTAAGTAAGTAAGTTACTTTTATAAGACTAAGGGAGTTAGCTTAAAATGTAGCACCAACAATCATGTTTTTCCTTTGGTTCGCTATACTATATTTCAATGTAAAATGTTGATGTTCAAGAATATTAATCTTGTGCGTTTTGAGGGATAGAGAACAATTTCGAAAGTTTGCCCTTAATACAAAAAAAAGTTATGGGACATTTAAAACATTCAACTACAGAAAAATATTTCGCAAAGTTTTGGTCTAAAACTTTAACGTTTTTAAAGCAGTTTGTTTCCTTTAATTATTTTTGCAATTTTATTGTTCTTTTTTTTTTACTTTAAACTAAGTTTAGCAATTTAAGTAGTTTGATTCACACAAATGATTCATTTGTGTTGAATTGTTCTTTGACTCCCATGTGACCTGTTCCTAACGAGCACTGTAGATCTCTTTGCGAGGTACAATAAGTGGTGTAAGTCTTAGTATAAATGCTACCATTAAGGGCGACATGAATAAGAAAGTGTATAAGAAAGATAAATTTAAGAGTAGTAAAAAATACTATCAAACACATTTGAACAGTAAACTAGTAATACAGCGATAAGTACGCACACTTTAACATCTCCTTACTCTCCGCTTCTCAGTCAGAATAGACCCAATTCACACAGTTTGTTGATTTGTGTGCTTTGAGTTCATACAAGAGGCTTGCCTGCACTTGTGTAACACGGTCATTTTCATACGACTGTTTTACTGCCGTTGTACGTCTGTGCGTGTGTGTGCTGCCGACGCGGCACGAATTTGAATTTTGGTACCCGATTTTTACCAATATTCCAGCCACGTCACTTGCCTGAACAACCACTCTTCAAAGAGTGCGGTGTGAGTGCTCTGTGCATAATATTACCAGCCATGCCTGGCGAGGTCCTTTCGAGTTTCCAAAATTTTCCCGAACAATTTATTGCAAAGTTTCGCTCTCTCTCCCGTTAAGTTGCCCAGACTCCCAGGAGCATTGGAATGATGTCTCCCTAAGCAGGCCGGCTCGAAGCATAACCATGACGCAAAAGCCCAATGTTTACCGAATGCATTATCGTTTTATGCGCAAATTGAAGCCGGCCGCTCAAAGATATTCCACCACAGCAGACACGCCAGAAGCCGCTGCTGGCATATACAATTAACACATGGTACATTCTACTTGCGGAGAATGGTTGCTGTTGTTGTTGTTGTCATTACTGTTCCCTATGTGCCAGCAGGCCATGCGGTTGGCGTAGCGAATCCTACAGGGCGCCTTTAAACCGAAGTCAGTGATGCTACCCAAGCAGGCGTTGGAATTGCCAGTTTTCTTGAGCTACGATGTGAAGCTTTGATTAGCTGTGTGCGTGCGTGCAGTTCCGTTGGCTGGAATACACAACGAAAATCAGTACTTACCAAGTGTTTTTTTTTACGTTTTGTTTTTCCTCGCTATCCTTTGGGAATTGATAAAAAAACCACCGCAACGATTCCCCTTGTTTGTAACGACACGACACGGGGTGTGATGGGTTTTACTTTCTCCCCTCTCGCGTTACAAGATTATGGAATGATGTTTGCGGTAGCTCATTCCAATTCTCGTATTCGGTGTGAGTGTATAAGTGTGTGTGTGTGTGTAAGATAGCAAGTTCAGTGCAAATTAGTTCTGGGCTTGATTCGATTAAAATCTGTGACTACGACTTTGTGCCTACTGCTTTCGCGGCTTCGAGTGAGGGAGAAAACAGGCGGACGTAACAGCCCACGGAGAAAGGGTCGTACGGGTAAGTTGATCACGGTGGAATGTTATTGCACAATCATACACACACACAGAGACACACACAGAGGCATAGGATAATACCACACGCCCGGGTGTGGTTCATAAATTGAGATCCTTCAACATGGAGAGGGTGGGCGATTGAGAGGGGGGGGAAACAAGTCGGAAAGGCAAAGTGGAATTATGATTTCTTTTATGCACTTTCTTACGCTCGCTGTAAATTTCTGCTACACCCTCGTGTTGTGTTCGTGGAAAGAAAAGCACGGTCAGATAGGTTGAAGAAGTTTGTATACTCTTTGTCAGGCGTGGGCAACATTTCTACATTGGGGATAAATAAATATGAAATCTTGGTGACATTTATTTTGTGATATTAATGCTAAATATAAAAATTAAAAATGTGTTTCAACCAAAAGGTCCACATATTTTAAACATCAAATTCAAATCTTATAAAACTGTAAAGTAAATCACCAGGGCCGTTTCTTAAAAAAAAATTAAATTTCATTTTTGTAAATTCATCATTATGGCTTAAATATGCGAATTTTTGTTATGTTTATTTACGATATCGTGTTTGAGTAATTCAAAAACAAATTAAAACCAATTCAAAAATACAAATATGTGTTGTTGTTCATCTCGTAGGATTTTGTATTTTATTAGTCATCTGTTGTACATTACATAATGAAGTAATCTCTTGTTTTAATTATATTACTGTCTTAAACATCTTATGCTTTTTCTTTCTATGTTGAAACTTTAAAAAACCGAGTGCAGATTATTTAAATGCTATATTAAACTTCTTCTTCGTAGATAACAATAACGTATTCATATGAAGGATAATTATAGTCACATATTATGAACACAAAACTTATGTATTTTTATAGGATACATAATAATTCAAAAGAAACTCAAAATTCTTTGTTTTTATTTTTTGTTTTAGATATTTTGTATTGTACTACTATACAGAATACCTAAGCATACTTCAGAGAAAACTTATTTTGAAGTATTTTTGGTATGATAAACCCATTATACAATCTTACAGAACTTAAAAAATGTATTAGGAAAACAATTGAAATTACTCATATTGTTAATTTTAGTTAATTTCAATTTAAAACAATAATGTAATTTTAACAAATGATATTGTTGTCTTCAAAATTTCAGCTCAGTAAACATTCCCGTAAAAACGATCCCCCATACATTGCTTGCTCTACCCTGGCTTTGGTGAAACTGGGACGCGTTATTGTGGAAAAGAAAACACAACATTCCCTTCATCCTGTCGCTTGGATTTTTCTTCTTCTTCATCATCTAAAGTACGTAACGATTGTAATCGCGACAATCGTGAAGCAAAATTGTTCCTCGCCTCAATTTTATTTCATTTGTACGGGAAATTGTCCGTCAGTTTTCAGTCTGCAACACAAACAGCAAAGCAATCAGCAATAGTATTGTTGGGGTGGGGAATTTCGAGAAAAATTGCACCATGTGGCCTGGAAAACATTTACCGAAAAAAAAGGTGGTAATTCGTTACGGGTTGCAGCTCGTCGCGATAAGAAACAGTCACCACACGCTTCGGATGTAATTCCTGCAAAAAGTTAAATGAAAATTGTGCCCAGTCCGCTTTTTTTTTCTACATGCAAAATGGGAAAATAGATTAAAGATGATGATGTATTATTCTTATGGTGGAATCTTTTCAAGCGCTATCTACTGGGACATTGCGAGGGATGTGTGTTGTATCTTCTGGATGTAAGTCATTTCTCTGCATTTAAAAAAGGCCTTTTACGCCTAGATCTCCGTGTTCACTTCAGTTCAACACTTCAAACCGATTCTCGACTGCGTACAATAATTTGTGCTCACTCTTTCGCTATATCCCTTTCTTTGCGTAGATCCTTTTCAAAACGCACGTCTAATGTAAACACGGTTTCCCTCGGTGCCGCAAATGCAAATATTTGCTCGCAGGAAAACTATATTCATGCCGGTGCCGGTAATCCTACCCGTCTTTCTTCCAACTAGTAGCAGTTCCTGCTCCAAGTCTGGTGCTGGCAGTGCAATCCAGGCCTTGAATTCCTTACCACGTTGATTACGGTTACCCTTGCCGAGCAAAAGGCTGGCGTAGCTGGCGTTGATTCCCCCCCCCCCCCATAACCCGAAGGTGTAGAAGTCGTTAAATTGTTCCAGCAAACAGTGTGTAGTGGCACACTTTTCCTCTCCTGTTCGTTCCCGCTTTCCCTCCGGCACGCATCCCGCTGGCAGCACACCCTTCCACAAATTGATCTAAAAACATCCCGGGCGATTGCTGGCCGACTGCTCAAAGAGCCAATTAGGCAAATTACAACGGCTTTCCGTTCCCGTGATGCTTTGACGGTCGCAAAGGGGAAGGTGTACGCGGGGGAAATGGGTTATGGCGTGGTTGACCCGAAGACATTTGTACGGTTTGTTTGCTTCCTCGTTTTAGCAACAGTTGTTTGCCAGGCGAAAGGGGGCCTAATGCGTAGACTTGTGACTTTACGCAAATGGGAGGACAAATAACAGCTGCTCGATGATGGTGGCAGATTGGCGTTTTGAATGCGGAGGGAGTATTGGTGAAATTTGTATAATTTATTGGGCGTTTGCGTAGGCATCCTTATGAGTGAGGTGAGCAAATAATTTGGATAAATCTTTTTAATAATTTGTTTATTTTTTTGTATAAAAGCAGAACAAAAACCGTTACATAAATATGATGTGATTTCAGGATCACAGAAATCATTTCGCCTGCATTTACATAACGGCTTCGTCGTCTGCACATGCTCTTTAAACGTGTCCGTTCCACGAAAAACCTTGGCGTTGGCTAACGTCGTGGGCCGATACGCATATTTTTGCGTCATCAAATATGGAAAGTGTGGTGAAAAAAAGGAGAAAGAAATGGCTACGAAATGCCAATCAGTTTCGGTTGATTAGAAATTTCAAATGAGGAAATGGGTCGGCCGTTAGGAGCGTGTCATCGGCGTTCCCTTGGCAGTGCTAACTGGCATGTTTGAAGGGTCAACCCGGCATGTTTGTGGTAGTAGCATCGTGTACTTATTGCATGATTGTACCAGTTCTCATGAATAGTAATCGGCGTGAGGTAGAAAAATCCGCTTCAAGGTACTATTTATAACCTGCCTTTGAACACGAAGAGGGAAATGTGTGAAGATTAAATGCAAACATGAAAATGTCTGGAGTTTGAATTAGCAATTTCGTATCTTCTGCTGCTATTTCATAATTATAGCAAGAATATAGGCTACATTAAATTTTAAAAGGCTTCTGTTTTGTGCTCAAATCGCTCCCCACTTGCATCTATACTAAACACGATTCAAAAGTTTAGATGTACTAAAACCTACCCCGGCAAACCGCGGATTGCATAACTTCCAAGCGCAAATCCTGCCTCGCACTGCTTTGGATGAAACAAAATTAATGGCAACGCTTTTGTTTCCTTCACGAGCGATATTGATATTGCCTGCCCCTATTGTACCATGCTTGCACAGCGCTAAGCCCCAACCCAACGTCCAGCAGTTGGTACGCGATCAGATAAGCTTTCGATTGTGTTCAGGGGATCGTACGGGAAGCACAATAAAGCATTCCGTTTAACCAAAAGCACACCACCACGGCGAAAAGCATAATGGGGAGCGATGTGGCTCCATCCAAAGTTACGGGCGATTGTGAGCGATTGAGCAGTGTAATTGCGTGTGGCGGTGATTAAGCTGCAACTAATAAACCTGTGCGCTGATCGAACCGGTGATTGAGGGTTGGAAATCGATAAGTGAATGAAGGGTAATAGAACATGGGAACGCTAATTTACGAATACTGTTTCCGTGGCATCAAATTCGTAGAACGGGCAGCTATGAGCATTAAACCTTGCTTGTGGATTGCCTTTGTTGGTATTTGGTGGTGGGATAGACTAAAGATGTGTTTAACTAGTAACACACTGTGGCAGATTGATTGGAGCAACATCAATCGGCACCAACAAATCCTTCCATGACCTTTCATAAAACAAACAGACAGTTGTAAATTTACTTTGTAGCGAATTTAGAAATTGTAAGCTTAGACATTTTTTAGTTTTTGAAAACATAAATTTGTACAATAATACTCAATTTTTGTATTGTACAAATAAGTTCACAGCTTAGAATCCAATGAAAGTGATAATATTTTAATGACAAAGGATTTTTTTACGCACAAAGCTCATTTCAAGAATTGTTCAACAAACTTAATATACTATTACTTCCAATAGCAATGTTGTTATACATCTATTACGGGAAAA
>KI922719.1:11006-22873 GCA_000473525.2 Anopheles melas
CATATATTAAAGGTATACATAATTTTACTGTACAATTTACGAATAAATACGAATAGATAATTTTCTTGCTTTTACCAGCACGATTCATCTTAAAAATCATAATTAAAATTTGAATCGAAAAGGGCTTTCAGATGTCAAACTGCTGTAACGATCTTTTGACTACTTGTTAAAATGTTTTACATTACTTGACCTCGTTCTTACACAGTCCTTGGTGGAATATAGAGCAGGTGTCTTCGTAGATTTTGGCAGATTGCCATTTTGAGATTCAGTTTGACAACAGCCGTCGAATATTGTTTACGGGCAGCATCCGCACTGTAATGAAAAAAATGTCGTAAAGTATAAAGTGTGTTTTTTTCTAAAGCCTGGATGGCCAAATGTTAACACTTTAAGCGCCGCGTCACTTTATGAAATCACTTTAACACTTTATGAAATTGCATGACTGCTTTGTTCACCGTTCAGCTTTGTATCTGACGCTCAGGAAATCTCTTGAGAACGAATGTGGTAGGAAAGAGAGAACGAGAACGACATGTGCTACGCCGCTTATCGCAATGAAACAAAAGAGTGAAAACAATCGTACGAGAATTTGTCGCTCTCATAGCTCTCTTGCCATGCGCTACGTGCTCAATCGAAAAACTGTGACGTCAGACCGGCGGTCAAAGTGTTGAACATAGCGAAACTTCTTTTATACTCTTTTTGAGTGACAGTACTTTCCATCGTTTAATAGGTCTATTTCTGTGTTATTCTTCAGAAACTGTGCGCCAGCACAATCACTGTGCGTAAAATGTTTAAGTACATTATTGAACTGTTAGTGTTTTACAATGGACATTCGTTTAAAATTTTCACCTTGTTATTTCAATGAATTTGTGATCATACTTTATATTAATGTGCATTACTTGCAAACTATTTGTGGAACCTTACCCCTGTGGCCGAATGTTCATATGAACTATAAAAATACTTAATTTTCCAGTTAAAAAAATTGGCTTTTTGCATTGCATCATGACAGGTAAGACGTGAAATAGATAACAGTGCACCTATCGAACAGTGTCGTTGTGTTAGTCAATGACTGCCAGAGCGCCGCCAAAGCTTAAGCATTTCAATTTAACATTTTTCGACAAGAAACACAATGGACGAGCAGAAATCAAAGTGTACTGGATGTAGTGATTGGCAGAGGGGATCCAACTAATTTGATCTAATCATTCTATCACTTTCTATTTTTATTTTCACTTTAGCGATGATCTAGTGTATTTGAGTGTGGAGTTTCAATCTGTCACCTTAAATAATTTAAAGATACATTGCCGGACAGACTCTTTTAATTGGTTTTTAAAATTTATTACAATAGAAGGAAGGCCATAAAATGCGCCTAATACATTTTCATATAAAGAGTTTATTTTTATTTTGACGCCAGCTTTTTGTACTACAACTAACCCTTCAGAGCATTTAAATCTATATTGATCAACTAGTTTTTTGTCTTTTTGCAAGCAAATGAAAGCAATATCGCAAGCAAACAGATTGATATTGTAAGCCTTAAAATCGGTAGAGCATCTGAGATCTCGCACGATTATACCAAGCTGTGCTAAGCTGGGCTTAGCTGGGCTAAGATTAACAGTATCAGTAATATAAATAACAATAATATAATATACATAGCAATGGTGGTAATTGAAATTGAAATGCTATTAAAGGAGCTTTAGGCACCACACCAGATATTCCTAATTATCAGATATTTGATAAATTAAACAAATATCAAAACAGTTAGGAAATATATTTTGTTAACTCTATGGAGTTGTCTGGTCTATATTATGTTGCTTTATGATCTCCTCCCGAGGTTGTTTCGACTCGTGAGTAATTCTTACATGTTCACGTAAGCTATATTTGTTCTTAAATTGTTTCTTGCAGTGTTCACATCGTTTTGGTTCGAGGAGGCTATGCTGAGTGCGCACATGACGCCAAAGATTGCTTGCAGTGATTACCAATCGACAAATTTTACATCTCGACCATTTGTTTTCGCTAACAATATCTAAAAGTAAACAAAGGAGAAAAAATATTGTTTATAGAGAAATGAGCAACAAATTGAGCACACATTGAGAAATACAAGCAAACAATATTATTTCTGTAAAAAAATATTTTAATAAAAATGGCTTGTGTACATATTTATATACTTATCGTACCAAGCAGATATTTTGTTCGCAGAGAAACTTTCAGTGCTTACTTTGAAGTTGAACCTTTAAAATAAATTTATCATTTTTCTACGAAATTTAAATTAAAATAAATAACAAGTTCGGGCATAGGGTGCCGCCTTTAACGATTATTTCTACAACTTCCTAAACATAGTTAACAAAAATTGCAAGTGCAGTCATTGCTCTTTTACACTTTCAATTAATACTAACAGGCATTGCCACTGTACGTAATTTTGACTCTTACCAATTTTTGACGGCGTGTCACAATTTTTGTCTCTAAAATTGCTTAACAATGCGAGTGGTTCGTGTAATATCTCCTGCTAGAAATCTTGTGCAATCGTTGTTTTTCTTTGTTATTTTCATAAAATTTATTTTCTTGTCATTCATCGTCATAGAACTTTTCACTGGTTGCAATAACTATATCCGCTAAACATTGCCAGTATTTCGAGTAGTAGGGTAATTTGCCAATTGTTGCACATCGCCCAATTATTGCGCACTGCGTGTAAGTGGTTGTTTATCCAAATATTCGTAGAAAATTCATGAAAGTTAGCATTTTTCCTTAAACATTCAGCTTTTTTACGACATATTCCACTATTTTATTTTTTTACAAGAGCACTTTTTTTATTTTTTAAACACAAATGAAAATATTTTGACTGATTTCGATCAAAACGTATAGGATTGCTTAGCAAAACCGGTAAGAATTGTGCCTCACAAAATAAGGTAAGGACAGGAATTGGATGAATAGCGATAAATTCGACCAAACAACGCTACGAAAAGATCAAAGAAGACGATGATGTAGCTGAGGCAACTGTGTACAGTGCACAGGAATCGCTACAGAAATAAGAACCATTCGATGGGCTAATTCGCAATTGGGCACTAAAACATAACTACCAAATTAAGCTGTAAATGGTACAGTTTAACGGTATTTCGTAAAACAACGGAATACCGCTGTCAAATGAAATATACCTAATAGCAAGGAGAGATTTTGGGTTCACAGGGATACTATAGGCTCTCAAAAATCACTAACGACAAGAAAGCATTAATATTAATATTTTGACGGCCACGCACACCAATGTGGTGCGATAAACATTTGTTTACGATTAAGCAATACGGCCTTTTTGGACCGTTACTTCTGAATAAAAAAAAAAAAAAAACATTTGTTTACGGCCTAACAAAACAGAGTGAACATTAGACTAGCACCGTTATAAAAATTGAATTAACTTAACCAACTTAACCGCAAATTAACGCCAAATACTTTACCTTAAGATCTTCTTCTTCTTCTTTGGCTCAACAACCGTTGTCGGTCAAGGCCTGCCTGTACCACTTGTGGGGCTTGGCTTTCAGTGACTTATTGATTTCCCCCTATAGCAGGATAGTCAATCCACGGTCTATTTGGGGATTGAACCCATGACGGGCATGTTGTTAAGTCGTACGAGTTGACGACTGTACTACGAGACCGGCATCCTGATTTGCTTAAGATACTGACTCAAATTTATTTAAAACCAGAATATTTAACTGTTTTTAACATAAACTTGCGGAGGTTAAGGCCATCGAAGTACAAACTTATTTTTTTGTCCGGACTTAGAGCTATTTTTCACCTTACCTATACCAAATTTTGATAATTATAGTGTCGTGGGAAAGGTTTCTTCACATAATTTTTAGCTGTGGCCTGAAAGAATGAAGCCTGAAAAGGATAGAGATTTTTGGTGAGGTGAGAAGTTGATCGCCAAAATTTAAAGATACAATCCTGTGCTATTGGTAAGGCAATGAATGAACTGCCTTTCTTCTGCCATGTACATCTTATTGGTATTGTTGCGTTTTTTGGACTGGATTGTGGCGATCAATGCAGAAGCTTAAAAGTATCCGAGCTTGAGTGATGATCAGCTCTCTGGCGAGCTCCTCCAACATGGAGGGGAGAGTCTAGCTAGAATGCTTCATTTGGTCATAGGCAAAGTTTGAGAGATATAAGAGCTGCCCCATGACTGGATGACCGGTGCCTTTGTACCAGTCTTTCAAAAAAGGGTAGACTGCGAGAACTACCGGGGCATTACCATACCAAATGCCGCCTATAAAATCTTCTCTCAACTTCTGCTTCAACGGTTGCTACCCTTGGCCGAAAACTTTGTAGGGGAGTATCAAGCAGGCTTCATAGAGGGACACTCGACAACGGTCCAGCTGCTCCGTTAGTACAACTGTAGAACACATAACGTCATTATTGACTTTAAGGCGACATATGACAGCATTGACCGGCAACAGCTGCGGATGCTAATGAAGGAGTTTCGGTTCCCAAACAAACTGATCAGACTGTGTAGGGCGACTAATAACATCGCCGCGATGCCTTTCGCAGACCACTGGCGTATGGTGGAACGAGCCATCGGCACTGCAACCGAACACAAAATAGGCCGCTTACCACGTAGAGAGAAAAAGGACTGCAGACGAGCACTATCCGAGAAGAATGCAGCGCGTGCCCGCATGCTACGACATGAAACCCGTAAGAACGTGGAGATATACAGTCGACTGAGGAACTCAACGGCAGATCCTCCAGAAGTGCACAGAGCAACAGATCCCTACGATTGCACTACGATTGTTAAGAACCCATCCGAAACACAAAATCCACAAAAGCTCTAACAGCTCTACATTTTTATGTGACCCAACGCATTGTCCAGCGAATCATAACAAATGATGAAACGTGACATGCAAACAAGACAACAGTGGCGTATGAATGGCGTATAAACTAAGACAAAAATAAAGACAAAATCTTAAACAATGCGAAGTGATTATTATGCTAATCGTTTTTATTTTTCGATTATCGTAGAATAGTGCACATGGAGTTCGTACTAATGATTTTATAGTGAACAAAAACTTATTAACTATGTTTGCCAAAGACAAGTAATGAAATGCTTGAGAGAGAAAATGCGAGTAACAGGGTTACAGGGTTACGTTTCATTGGTTGGTTACCATACATTTTTGGTTGGTTTCCACATTTTTTAAGCGTTCTCACCATTTTTTAGCATTTCCCAGAATTGTTTGGTTCAATTGTATTGATATCCAATCGGACGATATCAATAAACTATGTGAACGAACCAAAAATCTACGGGATACGATGAATAAATCGTAAGACGAGCCCAACAGATTATAAGATCTAACAAATAAAACGTGAGGAATCCTGTAACAGTAGGTTAGCAAAAGCCACGTTATATGTTTAGTTACATCGTTGTCACAAACCGGACAGCAAATATGGACGAGTGCCATCTTGCCAGGCTAGCCGCCTCCACATGTGTACAGCCAGAAATTTAGCAGCACCCATACTACTTTTCTGCAATAATTATGTACCCCGTTGATGTGGAGCCTGCTCCTGAGCCGTTGGTTCGGAGCCGGCTCAGAAGCCGTTGGTGCGCTCCGAAGCGCCCATCACTAAAGAGTAAGAGTAGGAGGAGTTCCGAAAGCGCAACTTTGCAATAACGTAGGGTTGGATTGTCTATCCGCGATCGGAACATAATTATTGCAGAACGATGTAACTAAACATATAACGTGGCTTTTGCTAACCTCATACTGTTACAGGGTTCCCCTCGATTTATTGGTCAGTTCCAACAATTTGTTGGGCTCGTCTCACGATTTATTCATCGTATCCCGTAGATTTTTGGTTCGTCCCCATAGTGTATTGATATCGTTGTGTACCGTTCTGATTTATGACGTTGTGTAGCATTCGTTTGTCCCGTATTTGTTAGCAATGTTCAAAACTTATCAATTCTTTTTTTGATAAATTCCTTTAAACATGACTTACTCGGCGGCTATTTACGGATTTTCTCGATTGAAACCTCACTAATAAGTTTTTTTTTGTCCACTGTGTTAAAACCGGCTCCGAAGCCGTGGGTGATAAAGTATCAGGAAAGAAATGCATAAAAATTTACAGTTGTTATAAATTTACTATTACTGTTACGAATCAAGGTGATTATGGATTGTTAAATATTAGGCGAGCCGTTTAAATCGAATGTACTTTGACCATCAAATACGAGCTTCCTATACGGTTCTGTTGACTAACAAAAATAGTTTTTCTATTTGTTTAATTTTTAAACATTATTATAAGTGCAAGTGCTACAAAACTGTTAATTGCAATTTTATCATCGTATGTAGTGAGAAAATCATTTTAACATCAATTTTAACGACAGGCCCTAGCCGATTTTAAATGTACGATCGTCAAGAGCGTGTTCAATATAAAATGACAATCGTATTTTTTTATAAACAAAATAAATTTAAAAAATTAAAAAAAATTGATTCCCAGTGCTGTTGTGCCAAAATCTGCAAACGTTCTCCCTTTGTTTACCATAAATGTAGGATTAACTCATCTGACCATACCAGTAATAGAGCCAATTATGTGACTCGAGTGACAAAGAAAATGCTGATTTTCTACTATGATCTTTTTTACAGAACTCGATTTGTCTCTGGTTTGATATCCTTGATGATGATCTTTGTTAGAGAACTCGATTTGTCTCTGGTTAGATATATCTTACCGAACGAAGGAAATTTTACCATTAACTATCTCAAACGGAGACCGTTTTTTGTCCGACAGATCTTTTGTCAGATTAAAGCTATGGAAAATGTATTATGGTACGGTTTACCTATTAATATTTTGCATGTAATTACTTTCAGAATGTTTTTTTTTATATCTTCTGTAAAAAGAGTAGGAATAACAAAATGCACAGAAAGTAGCAAAGTATAACACAAGCGCTAACTTGCATGATATCGTCAAAAACATTTAAAGAACCGCGAAACGGACCATGGAGAAACATGAACAGAACAACACTCGGCCGCTACGATAAGCGATAACGTTAAGTTTCGATAACGATTAGATTAGCTTCGATAACGATAAGTTACATGTAGATGCGTCTCAAGGCGACCTTATCAGCACCGGCGGCTATAGTGTGGGGTTCCATGATCGAAAGTGATGATGATGATAAGTCCCACCTCATACCCTAACACAGGTTTGAGAAGGACGGAAGTATCCACTTGTACGGGTGCGTGTTTCAAATTTATGTTGTCTTATATATTTTTTTCTAATTTGTTCTAATATATAAAAAATCTGATCATCATCATCAAGCTCAAGACGACAAGTGCAGTTGTACATAAAACAGTGACATAGGACTTCTACACAAATATAACATTACACAGTTTGTTTAGCATATGCCACACACATACGTTTGAAGTCGTTTGAAGAAGTTTGAAGTGAAGAAGTTACTCGAATGATTTCTCCAGGTAATCTATTGTACCGTTGGATCCCTTTGAAAAACAAAGCGTTTCTGGCACCATGTGAAATGAAGTTGGGAACCCTTAGCTCATTTGCTCTGCGTTCCTCCAAATAACCTGGAAAAAGGCCTCTCAAAAGATTAAATATGAAGGTCATGGTTTGATGCACAATCCTCTGCTCCACCTACATCCGTTGAAGAATATCTAGCATAAAAACAGACGGTGTACGTCGACCACACCCCAAAGATAACCGCATAATACGATTTTGCTATCTCTGAATTAGTCCTTTATTGCCAAGAAATAGAATCGACGAGCAAAACTCAAAGTGTGGTGAAATCAATTACTTGTAGAGGTAAATATTAAAAAAATCGAAATCTTTTGCCAGCTTACTACTATCCCCACACTTTGATGCTACTTTAGCGATGACCCAGTCTATGTGAGTGTTGAACTTCAATCTGTCGTCTAAAATAACCCCCAGATATTTAACCTGACGGACTCTTTCGATTGGTTCCTTATTTATCACGATGGATGGGGGACTGTCTAATACACCAGCAGTCATTACCATGTAACTAGTCTTCTTAACGTTTAATGCTAGCTTTTTGTACCTAAGCCAACCATCCAGAGCGTTTAAATCGAAATTAATCAGAGACTCTGCTTGCTTGATGTCTTTGTGCGAGATAAACAAAACAGTATCATCAGCAAAAAGATTGATCTCACAAGACTTCAAAACCTGTTTCATGTCATTGATATACATTATAAACAAAATTGGTCCAAGAACACTTCCTTGCGGAACTCCAAGGGTATTTTCTATAGGCTCTGATATAGAGTTTCCAAAAACTGTTCTCTGAGTTCTGTCTTTTAAATATTTTTTTAACCAATTGAGCTCCTTCCCCATAATACCAAAACGCCTTAAGGTCAACAGCAATAACAGTCTTGATATAGTCTCAAATGCTCGTTTTACATCCAAGAAAACAACAACTATAGAATTCCTTTCAATCCATCAACACCTTCCACCTCGCGAGTACCAGATTCAAATCAGTTTCAAAAGAGAGTCCCTGCCGATATCGTGATTGTTCTCTAATCAACTTGTCATTTTGAGTTAGAAACTGGACCAATTGCTCCTTAATCACTAACTGCAGCATCTTTTCAAGCACATGCAACATATTGATGGGACGAAACTCTTCAGCTTTTCTAAATGTGGCCCATAACAAGTCTGCAGCTTCGTTGAAGCTAGGAGCTTCTTACCTTAAACCTTGTGACACATGATTGTTAAGAGTAAATTTCGAGTACCTATTCCAGCATTTAAATTATGGTTGAATCGTTTCACAACATTCCACGCTTATATTCAAAACAATCGTTTCATGATCCGATATTTTTATTAGCGAACCAGTAGTGACCTTGATTGAGTCTGTGCTACTGTAAACATGATCGATCAATGTTCTGCTCTGCCTAGCAATTCATTGATTTTTGTTTCATATTTACTGAATCCATTAAGCTTTTCAACTTCGCAGAATTTTTTATATTCCATTCTTCTAAAATGTCTACAAACCTTGAGTCACTAGCACTTGGCGAATGATACAATATCCCGTAATTGCCTGCTGTCAATCCCTTGGAAACTGCAACACCAAGAAACCCATTACCCTCCAATGAATCATTCAAAATCACCTTTAGGACAATTTCGTTCCTTGTAAAAAAAAAACTACACCTCCTGTATGACGTTGTAGCATATCTGCTATACAGAACTTTATGTAATATACACTATCAGCTATAGACACATTGTAACACACTTTGAAAAGCCAAACCACACCATTGTAACACATTAATTATAACACATTCAGAAATTCAGATCATACCATATACAACCTGAAGAGCTCAGGCCATACCGTTCATATAATAACAATTGTGACAAACTTATCAGAACCAACCGAAACGTACAACATATGCAGGAACAGTTAATGCATTATACCCCAAAGCAGGAACATAAGCATTAAACCCAAAACAGGAACTCAGTGACAAGAACCATCGTTCTTGTCAACAACAGACAAACGGAACTAGCTTAGTGAAAACAATAACTTTCCAATATACAACCCGGAACCAAATGTGCGAAATCCTTAACTTCTTTTGATTATAAATAAAACCATCTTCGATCATGGCAGGTCAGATTCGTTCGGACTACCAGGATAGGACTATGCCCATCCAACATCTATAGACTTCTCATTTAACGAGTTTAGTTATGTCCCCCTACCCAAGGTAAGGCTTCTAAACTCCAACATTTCCAGTAAGGGAAACCTCCTAAAGGTTTGTGTTCATCACCACATTTTAAACAAGCTTGCTTATTCTTGCACTCGGTGCTCTTGTGATTAAATTGACCACAACTATAACACCACATAACATGTACGGACTTCGTAACTCTACACCTATCAAAACCCACAATTATTTTTCCTATTTTTGTCAGACATTGGTCATAATCTAGACTAGTAGACTAGTATCTAGGAATCAATTTCCAGGACCGCATTATATTTTTGGTACTTGTAAATTTTATTTTCAAACATTCCTATGGCCTTGATCTGTTTCCAGGGAATTCCCTAATTTTGAGATTTTAAAAGATCTACCACATATGAGTCAGTGTATTTTTCGCTCACCCCAATTACCTTGACGCGTGGTAATGGTAAATCCGTTGCGTACAAACTCCAAAAATGTCTTCTACTTCTTTCTTGTGTTCATTTAATTTAACCTGAGCAGAACATTGACCACAGGGGAAAGCGGTGCAAAATGGGCATGTTAAGCAGTTTACTGAATATTCCTTTGAATATGCCACAAAACAAAATTTTACTTTCATTATTGTATGCCTTCACCATTTATCTATGGATTAAAATTACCACATAGAATGCAAACAACTTCAAAACTTGAAAACAGTGTAAAATAAATATTGACGTTTTACGAGAAGCTATTTTATCACGCGCGGCAAAATGGGCATAGACCTGGGGCAAAATGGGCATATGTAAACAAACTGTGAAACGTCAAAACACTGGGGCAATATGGGCCACAAAAAAGCGCTTATGCAATGGTTTATGCTTTTGCGCATGTTTCGTGAAGAGTATTTTCGATCTATCGTTGTTTTGCTGTTCTGGAAAATCCTTAAAATTCTTCCAAAAATATGTTATTGTAATGTTATGTAATAATTAAAACAGTTTTTACACGTTTAAATCTACAAAATCGAATCTTTTGAAGCTGTGCCTGTTATCATTATTGAGGCGACAAATACAACATCATAGCCTCACCAAGCGCCGTTTGTCAAAAGCATCTGCCCATTTTGCCCCAAACATAACTGCCTATTTTACCCCACGTGAAGCATTTTTGTATTTTTGTTAAATTAGTAAAAATACACATTCAATCGCCTTGCTTTCTTGAGAAAAATTAAATAGAAATATCATATCTTTAAAAATATATCATGTAAAACTTCAACGCATCGCTGTGACACTCGTTTAAGCTTATTTTCGAAGTGGCAAAAGTTACATCATTATGCTACTAAACCTTATTTTGCATTTTTCTCGGTTATGTGTTATGTAAGGGTTATGAAACTTACATGATGCTCATACAGCGCTCTTATGAATACATTTTGAGCAGGAGGTGGTGGATTTGTGAGGAAGCGAATAAAGTTGTTGTAGAAAAAAACATATTTTTTTATTAATTTCAGTAGTTTAGTGCGGTGGTTTCCCGAAAAAGTAGTTTTAGTAGTTTCACATGTCATTTCATTTGTCTCAGGTGCATTCATGTTAGGCTTCATAGGTAAGGATTCATATTGCCCTGGAATGCAATATTAGTATCGTTTTCTCAAAGGACGCAAAACACGTCATCGAGACATCTCCAGTTCGTTGGCGTTCGACAGTTCGACGTCTCAAGTGAACGAAACAAATTGTAACGTAACCCAAGGCTTCTCTAACCTTGTATAATACGAATTTTGAATCCGTTCGTTATTAATCAGTTTGTTTGAGATATTTCCGTTTTATTTAGATAATCGGCATTAATATGTGCGTTCTTTATTACGGACTTCACACGAAGCGTAAACTTTAGCGTAAACTGGATTCAGCCATACATCCCTATAATCTTTTGACAGGAAGTTTACGCTCTCCCATACAAATCTAACGTAAACTTTTTGAGTTTACGCCTCGTGTGACGTATGTATATCACTCAAAGTGCGATAGATCTGTAGTGACCGTTACGGCTTTAGACCAGTTCTAACCGTTCGATTGGCGTTAGACCAGTTCTAGCAATCTTCGCCTAGCAGGTAACGAATTATTGCAGGTACGCCACCTGTCGCTGTGCACCTCAATCTTCCACTGAATCGAGTTGCGATGCGGTCCTTAGCTCGATCTCTCTTTGCTCGCTGACCGTTGTAGTGATACAGGGTTTACCAGCATAATAAACAACTGTCCACTTGTTTATAAC
>AXCO02014387.1:0-10046 GCA_000473525.2 Anopheles melas
ATGGAAACGGACGACCCAGCCCGTAAAGTCTTTTTAGGCCGTCCACAACGACAGAGGAGTCGTGGTAGGCCCAAATTGAGGTGGTAAGATGGCGTGGAGGCGTCCGCCATTAAGGCCGGGATAACGGACTAGCAGAGGAAGGCGCGAGACCGTGATCGGTTTCGGACACTCCTGAGGCAAACCAAGACCGCACAGCGGTTGTAGCGCCGGATAAGTAAGTAAGCAGGCAGATTCGCTATAAACAAACCCAGCACGATATTTGCATCAAACTTTTTTGTCCTGTAAGAAGTTTATGTGTATGGCTAATCGCGATGGCTTACTGTAAAGATAACTTGAACGTTTCGGTAAGTTTTATAGTACAGTTTAAAGTTCAAACAATTTTGACACTTGTAAAAATGTATCAAGTTGAAGTAATCAAAGATAATGAAGAATAAAATGCTTCAAAAGTTTTATTTGAATAGGATTTGAATGATTTGTATCATTTCGTATCTCGTCCACAGGTTGGTGTAGTCCAGGTATGTCAAACTGGCGCTCCGTGAAGGTTTCGTATGAGGCCCGGGAAGCTATGAAGTTATGATTAGTCCAGTCCTAATTTGAAATGGAACATCTTTAACAGCGATATATTTGATAGATATTGCGGCCCGCGATAAACTGTTCGAGTGACCCGCCGAGCAAATGAGTTTGACATATCTGGTGTGGTCCAACAAGTGATGTTATCGACTTTGGTCGATTTACGATTACGATTTGTTTTGACACTCATTACTATGAACTCTTATTGATAAAAGCGGATATGTTTGATCGTTTCACATGAAAAGGAAATAATGATCCCAAGTGTGGTAATCATTGCCAAAAAGTGTTCGCCATGGAATGTTTTTTTTTCGATTCCGCGCTTCCCACCAACCAGCCAACCAACAACGCGAGATGTAATGTGATGAACCATGCTCGTCAACTTGTCATCTCTCAGCGTAGGCACATGTAACGTACTGCTGTGCTCACTATTATGCTGACGAGTCCGACTGACCAGCTAGCACATTTGAAGAGCATGTTTAATACTAAAGTGACATTGCATTCTGAGAAAGATATTTAAACAAAAAAGGTTATCAGAGCACATTGTGAGAACAAGAAACATTATATTTCAATTATTTTGGCAAATTTCAAATATTCGTATAGGAAAAACATGAAGATACAACTGTTTTTAGCTCTATAAACACTGGATAAAAACCATTTTCAAACAGAGCTAATCAATTAAGATCCTTAGCAAACAAATATAACTAATCGCGAACTAATTTATATCTAACTTTGGATCAAATCATATGGCGTAAACATGCTACGGGGACATGCCGGCCTATAAAGGCTTTCGAGACGATAGTCAGTCCTTGCTACGGGCAGTGGTGGATTTAACGGTACGCGGACTGAGCGGGGAGCAGCGTCAAATGTAGGGGCCCCGTGTATGGTAATTCCAGCACATACAACAGTGTGTACAGTAGCCTCAGCAAGAGCTTCTGTGCTAGATAGGGGCCCCATGGATGAAGGGACTCATAAACTATAGGGGCCCAGTAGAGGGATCCTGAGCACTCCCCCCCCCTCCCCGCCAGCAAACCATTAAAGTCTGTTTGATTCAAAACCAAATGCAACAATATTAGCCCCTCTCGACACCAACCGGGGGACCTCCACTCCTTTTAACGCTTAGGACCCCCAACACTATAAATACGCCTCTGGTTACGGGGGATATGAGGGTTGAATCTATAATGGGACCGTATCAAACTATATACTAATGCTAATAATATTGATTAGGTCACACTAAAACAACACATCTAACCACAAAAAAAAACCAAAAGTTTAACTGGAATGGATTGATATTAGTATAATATAATGAACTGAATATTTTTCATTTCAGAATAACTATCATGCCTCGTAGTGACCGTATCTTCGCTAGCAAGGAATGACTATCCGCCCGCGTGGTACTTAATAAGTCTCGAAAGCCTGTGTGAGCCAGCATGACCATGTACGCTAAAAAGACGAGGATCTAAGTTTTTCTGTTCACGATTTAATAATATCTTTAGAAATAAATTTCCTTTTTTACATCACTTTTCTTGATAAACAATTACCATCCAACCAGTAAAAGGTAATTTGATTTCTCCATTTGCGACCACCAGGGAAAGTATAGAAACAGTAATAGCTTTCAGTACACCATTACTGCAATTTCTGCAGTACCAAAGATTGGTATTTCAATAGATGATGAGCTCTATCGGTTGCTCGGTAAATTCAGTGCCTGTTAGCTTTCACTTAATATGTTCGGAACATGCAGCATATACCCGATAACCGGACTATGGCAACTGGGTGAGATGAAGACTGTCTTTCATTTCCGGCAACGGCCTACCTTCAATCCAATGAATAGCAAATTGCGGCATACGTTAGGTGGTTGTGGTGATGTTTAGAGTGGGTGGAAGAAAACACCATGCAAATACACAACTAAAAATGTGGGCATATCTGCATATCGCCCACAATGAAAATGACAGCCGGCCAGTAGTGATATCGGCCGTAGACCAGTATAGAATAATAGGTAGACACAAAGGTATCATTTTTCATTCCATGTACAGTTTAAAGCTCCAAAGAGATGGGCAAACGATTCGTCAACCCACTCTCGGTGCACCTGTTGCAGCTTCACCTTGCGAATGTTTGCTCATCTGGCAATGATATGACCTAATGTAGTTCTCATCCTTCTGGGCTGGCGGTTTTCGGATGTCTAGAACATTACTAACCACACACACACACACACACACACACACACACACACACACACACACACACACACACACCTAGAAACACCTGGTGGTACACAAGTTCTCTCATTCGGGTTCGGGATAAGCGTGAGGTATGGGAAGCAAACGAAAACCTAGCACATCGCACAACCCTACTCAATGTGCGAAATTGGTTTGGGGGACCGTATGTCGGGACGTACCGAAAGCATAAGATGAAACCGAACGTTTGCTGCCCCATTTGGTTTTTGGTCGGTTTGTGCCTTCAGAGACATGGGAGTAGCACATTTTAACCCGGGAAAGGTGAAACCGTCCCAACTTCAGCCGACCATTGTCTCAAGAGAGCACACACTATGCTGTACATACCAATTAGTGACACTGACTGTGACGGACCGACTGACCGCAGATAATACTGAAACGTAAGCCGAAAGCCTGTCGGAAAATTGGATTTCTGGTGGTGTTTCATTTGCAGGTGTTTCTGCGTTGGGAAGGTAATATAGATGATGCTAATGAATCGCTACCATTTGCAAGTGGGTTTAGTTTTCCAATCGTTATATTCATTTTTTATATTTTGCAGTTGCTTGAATGAAATTTTGGTGCAAATGTGGTTGTTATGGAAGTAAACAACTTTTTAACACCATAATAAATGTAATGTCACTTTTTTTTAAAACTATTTTTGTACGTTTAGTTTAAAAGTTCAACATCATAGCATCTAAAACAGAATCTTCATCTAAAAAAGAATGTTTTTAGATCATATATCAAATTTAGACATCAACAGTTCACTGTTATTTCTATTGATTACGCTTACATTTGAAATTTTGTCGTATCAATATAAAACATTTACAAGCATGAAACAATACAGAAATTATTTTTTACTCTTTATCGTATGTGAAACAAGTTTCAATATTCAGTTGCAATTCAAATTATGGAACAATACGCTATAAGACTATAAGAATCACCTCTATTAAGAGCTAGTATCAGCTGTTATTTAATCTAAACCTACCTAACACAGTCGTTGCTGCTAAATTTTGACTATAAATCACCTTTTTTTTGTCTCAAATGCACCAATTTTTGATAGCGTGTCTAAATTTTTGCCTCTAAGGTCTCATTTTTGACAGTGCAGATTATTTTTTGTCTCTAAAGCATCAATTTTTTACCTTACATCATATAATCGTTTTAGTGACAAAATTCTAAACTGTGTGTTCCAAAAGTATTGAAATTAACTTAAGTAGTTAGTAATTTCATTGATATAACTCAAAATATAACAATTGTTATGCCGATTTTGGAAGTTTCAATGGAGTGAAATGGAGCCGGTCTGCTCAACATGCCCGTCATGGGTTTAATCCCCAAATAGACCGCGCCGCCATACGTACGATTGACTATCCTGCTATGGGGGGAAATCAATTAGTCACTGAAAGCCATACCCAGAAGTGGTACAGGCAGGCCTTGACCGACAACGGTTGTTGAGCCAAAGAAGAAGAAGAATGGAGTGAAAAAAGATGGCGTGTATTTTCAGGTCTAAACAATTGCTTTTTTGTCTTAATTTTTTTTGTAGTATTGTTTATATGATGTAAAATTACAATTGTCAAAAATCTGCTCCAATACCTTGTAAAATTATCATGATTCCTACTCGAGTACAAAATTGATTACTTACAGACAAAACTAGGTGCGTTAGAGTTAAAAATTGAAGCGCACTGTCAAAACTTGATGCCTTAGAGCTAAAATTTGTTGGCAACGGCTGTAAAGTAACATGATGTTTTGGGGTCTCAATTTTTAATGCAAGTGTATAAAAAATAAATAATGATTACTGACAATGGATTGGCAGACTTTCGCGGATTCGCATCTTTATGTTAAAACATAGGAAGGCTACCTTCTCGGCGCGTAATGGGTCTTCTGTGGTTTCGCGACACAATCATTCAATTTACGGCACATTGATATTTCCATCATCCATTTAAATGTTATACATATCTAGTCTACTTATAGGTAGGAATGATTATCCTACTATTGCTAGGCCAAGCAAGCGACATCTAAGCTGCGTAAGTGGTTAATTTGGTTGTTGCCACAAAAAGTATGCAACCGCACAGTCAACGCCATGCAGTCAGACCTCTGAAAAATGCACGTAATATCATTTTACACAAAGCCACAGTTATATGCATCAGTGTAAAGTAAACAGTTGTGCCACACGCGGTATCTTATTCGCGATAAACCTCAGGGCTATGCATGAAACAACATTGTTCATTGTAACGACTAGCCACGACTTGGTGTTACAAATACAAAGAAAGCTAGCTCTTTTCTACGACATGAAAATCAAACACCAGGCGCCTCCATTAAACGCTATCTTTTACACTTATTTTTTGGATTTATTTACAGTATTTGCAGTTTATTTGTGTTTGAGTCAAAGTTGTACCAAACAAAAGGTTCTGGATTTTAGACCTTCTAAAATTCACAAAACGGCCTGATTTAAAACAATGCTTTCTTTGAACAAAAATTATGAATAATAAAAATATTTTATTTTAAATATAGTTTATTTTTAAATATAGGGACAAATTGTATAAATAAACAACTTTTTATAGTAAGAATATGAAAATATTTCTATAACAAAAATATCTGAATCAATAAATAAATTTTACATGAAGTACATAACACATTTTTCAAAATAGCATTTTTAATTACTTCAAAATCACATTTTCCAAATTGTTCGACTTAAAACCAACAAGTTATTAAAAATTTACAAAAAGAAACCATAAAAAGTGACGAGTAGAGAACGGTAAACATATCTGCTAATCCTGGAATAATAATAAAGCTAATAAAATCACCGCAAACGTTTCGCCTGGAGAAATCGTTGTGAAACAAATTCCGATAACATCCGCAGCCGCTCTATAAAAATGTACATCCATTCGTCCACCATGAAGCTTTAGGTGAAGCGCTACGATTAACCGCAACCTACGATCTTAAAGTGTGTGGCGTTTTTTTTCTTCTTTTTTTAATGAAAAGCACCAAAAACGGCTTCGAGCAAATCTGCTTTCACACATAATTAAGCTATCGGGCGCAAAGCAGCGAGAATAATTAATAAATCATCCGTGGATTAATTATGCAAATTTGTTCCGTTACCGTTTACCGATACCGTTCCGTTGTGGTGGCAATGGTGGTGTTGTAGGTATTGTGCTTACTCGTTATTATCACTCGTTAAATGGCTTCCGCTGGCATACATTGGCAAATCATACGAACAGTACGGTACAATGTAAAATGTTTAATGTGCAGCATTAGCATGCCTGATTCGTACTATTACTATATCGATCCGTTTGATAATGGATATAAAACAATTACTCTTTCTCAATTTAATTACAATATTAGATTTTTACTTTCAATAAAAACTGTACGGAAATATTACTGCATTATCATATCTATAGAAATCAATATCAAGCGTTCGTACTAGATTATCATCCTCACAGTCCTTAATATGCGAAAAATGGAACAACCAACCGTGCAGCGTTCGAACTCTTCCGGTACACTTAACACTCGATGTTCCGCAGAAAATGGACATACGACCGACCAAAAAAAAGGGGGACATTGGCTCGCTCTGCATGCCTTGTATTTGTCCGTGAACCAGTGAACGAGTGAGGTGAGCCGGCAAGGAGCAACGGAGCCAGCACAACACGGCGGCGGAAGCTGTTGCATCTCATGGAAACATATCGCCCAGTCACCATCATGTTGAGCAACGTTCACCTATTTTTCCTTACGCTCACACACTGCGCTGGGTCACCATCGTCGACAACCGCTGCTGCGTTGACCCAGTTTGTCGAAAAAAAAAAAAAACAAATAAAAGGTCCCGCTTTACGGCTGCTTCGTTGCGCTGACCTTTATTTCCCCTGGACGAATGCCGCCGATTCCAAAACACCCGGCTGCACAGGCCCAGATGACCTCGCATCGGACGTCTACCATCGGTAGCTACCGCTGGCCTGCCGAAAACATTCTAGGAATCCCGCACGTAGCACGACGTAGCAAAACGGGGTACACAAATTTAATGGAACACACGGGAATAAAAGCTGCCCAAGAGCAAATAGTACAAACAAAACGACCGAAAAAGCTCACACAAAAATACGACGTTGGTTGGTTTTCCGCCGCTCCGATGTGTACGACGTGCAAATTGCGCGTCCTGGACGCACATCGGTAGCCCGTGGTAGCTTTGTTTTGATTAACAGGTAGTCGGTATCGGTCTGGAAGGGTGAATAAACTTGCGACCCGACTGGAAACCGATGCGTCTTCTGCTGGCGCTCGACCCGAACCATGGCACATGCGCTGGTGGCATGCTTCGTGCCGTGGCTGGGAAAGGTTCATGCTTGTAGCCATCATCAACAGTTTGCAGCATTTTGGAAGCGTCAGTCAACAAGTAGTTTGCAATGGAAATGTCTTGCTTGGCAGGATGAAGTTATCACGTTATCTGTGGCTGAATCTCAATACACTGTAGCGCAAACGGATAGCAGCTGCAATTTCGACTAGTGCTGTAAAGAAAATAAGTCGAAATTCTTGTTTCATCTGAATTGTTTTTTAATAGTAGATCAATGTTTTACATGTCAGCTTGACACATTGCTGACATTAAGCGTTTGATGAATTACTTTGTTTTGTTTGTTGGTAGTTTTATAGATTGAAGGACGCGATAAAACATGGTTAATTGTAAAATGTTATTATTTGTAAATTCTCTAGAAAATAAACTTATGTTTGTGTTTTACAAATTTAATTAATTTATTATTTTTTACAAAAGTATCATTTTATAGAGCTACCTCAATAATCGTGTACACATTTTATCACATTTATTTCAGTTTTTTTCTCACTACAACTCAATTCGAGAATTAAAGATACTTATCGAATATATATGTTTGTCGTTGTTCATAAAATAGCCATAAATGGCCAAAAACTCGTGGGAACGCACCAAAAAAATATGGCAACCCACCAAAAATTGATGGGAACCAACCAATAAATTGTGGGAAACCCTGGAATATTCTTCTTGCAAAATGATACAATTTACCATACAGTGAACCCTCTCTTATTTGACACCTCTCCAATTTGAAAAACCTCTCTTATTTGATCAGTTTTACACAGTCCCCTCATTTCTAATACATTTTTGTCCCACTAAGTTGGAAAAGCTCTGAAATCTGTATCCCTCTTATTTGTGTATGGTGTTGCCATGGTTATGTATGCTCAAATTGGCAATCGTGTTCGCAGTTTCCGATAGCAACAGTTAAGGCTGCATACTAAGTGTTCTGTCTCTTTCTTGTTTGTATGAACCTTTCATTCACCTTCAACCTCTGTAATTTGAAAACCACTCTTATTAGATAGTCCCATCGTCTCTCAAATAAGAGAGAGTTGACGGTATTTTCTTCAACTGAAATGAACGAATGAATGGCGAATCACGTTCAATTCATCTTAGTGAAAGAACTAGTACGTTCACGTTCATCAAAATGAACCGAATGAACCGATCAAAGTCTAGCCTACAATACAAGGTTTTATGACTTTACACTTAAATTTTCGCCTTTGCCTTTCATTGCTTTTTTATTCATTTAAATTGTTTATCTCTTTTAATGTTTTCATCTTCACTGCGTTTTTTTACTGCGTTTTATTCTATACTGTTGGCAATTTGAAGCAAATCCAAATACAAGCAAATAGCTTCATCATTTACGAAGATGTTAATTTAGTCCTGTTTTTTTTGGTCTTGTTTTCCTCGCCTTTAAGGCGTACTTTCCATCACTTTACCGCTACGTATCGTCCTTCTGTTCAATCCAATCTCGCCGAGAAACTGGAAAACTGTTGCACGAATGAACGCCATCCTCCCCACCATTAGGCTCACACACATCGAGAACAAAACCCGAGACCGGGCGATCCCTCCCGGCAATAAGGGGAAGGATCTAATGCAATAGCTCCCTCGTCGAATCAGTGCAACGAGCGCGCTGCTTCCCCAGGTTCGGGAGAGCGAACGTTTAATCCTCGCGCAACGAGATCGCCACCGTTCGCACGGAGCGTTCAGTTTTGATAAAGACATCGAACCGTGCGGTGCTCAGCTCGTTCGAAAAGGATCGGAACATAGCGCTGTGTGTTCCACTGTGTAAGTGTAGCTGTGCTTAAGGGTATGGGGGAGCCAATTTTTTTGCCCACCTGGTGGGCATGTGTGAAAGGAGTGAAATTTAGCAACAAAAAAAAAATGGATGAAACGGAGCAATTTGGAATAACTTATTATGGAAGAGAGCATGCACAAAAGGAGTGAAATGTAAATGCATTAAAGTTAAAGTGATTCCAAGTGCTGTGTAACGGGGCGGGAAGGTGCAAAAGGTTTCAATGGTTCCAGCAGAGCGAAGCGGCAGTGAGCTTTAAGAGTGATTAATAACGAATGCTCACGGGAATGATATGATAGAAGATAGACGACCCGTGGCATTAAATCTCGGTGGGGCAGGAAATTTTCCATCGTTCGGAATTTTTCCCACCCCATCGCGCCCCGTTTGCTAGAGGATAAGCAGCTTCGAAACAATTCATCGCTCAATATCTTTCTGCCAAAGTACACATTTTCATGGAACCGGAGCTTGGACGAAATAAGGAAAAAAAAACAAAAAAAAAACATGAGAGCGAAGTCAAATACCCGTGTCACCGAGTTTGATGAAGAATAAAAGGACCTTCCAAAATCATGTTATCGATTTTAGCGGTGGTAACGGTGCTAGAGGTGAAAATTCTTCCCTTATCATTTTCCTCTCATTGCGCTAGAAACAGTGCACGAGAGCGGAGGCAAGATGAAAAACAAAGTTGAAACCATCATTCATCATTAATCAGCACAATTGTTTGACCATTTTGTGTCACACCTGGTCCTGGTTCGTCCTCCTGGTTCACCGTGTCTGGTGCGAGTGCGGTGAATGGTCGAACCTTTACAAAAAAAAAGACGGAAAGCAAAAGACGCGACCAAGGCAACATTTTCTCGTGAAGGCTTAGTGATTGGTTCCTCGTTGCCTGTTTCTTCGTTCTTGGAATCGATCATAGCACTTTTTGGTCGAATTCGGCCCCACTTACCTTGTTCGATGGAAAACTGCAGGTGGTCCCGGGGTTTGAACAACCGCTTGTCGCATACAGCCAGTGAAACGACATATGATTTCTCTCTCTCTCTCTCTCTCTCTCTCTCTCTCTCTCTCTCTCTCTCTCTCTCTTTGTTTTAACTTTTTCCCACCGTTTGCCAACACCATCTAATCTAAACCGCTTACTCTTCTTCTTCTTCTTTGGCACAACAACCGTTGTCGGTCAATGCCTGAC
>KI922729.1:9223-19958 GCA_000473525.2 Anopheles melas
CGCCGCCGCGACGTTTCTCACTTTCAGCCCGATAGGAGCTTCTAAGGGATTATTTTAATGGGCGCCCAGATAGAGCCCGATGAGACCGAAATCGCATGGATAATGGTACCGGGGTGGAGTCATGTCGGAGTTAACAGGAGCCGTCCGCTGCAATGTACTTGTGATCACGCATTTCATTTCGTTGTGTTTTATGTCTTTCATTTTGCGCGTGAACTTCGTGTACGGGCCTTTGTTTCAAAGGCCGACTCCAGATTATTTTCAATCCATCACTAGTTTGAGCATCGTAACAAAATATATACAAAAATGCGAAAGCAAGACGTAATGCAACTTTTACAAGAATCATCGGACAAAAATAGTAACAAAGAATTCAGTCATTCGTGAGTTTAATTTACATTTTCACTTTATTTTCTTTACTTCTTTGCTTGTTTACTTTTAGTTACGTGTTATCTCACTATCTACTCGTTCTTATATTCATATCATATCGATTCTTTCGTTTTTTCTTTTTCTCTTTACTTCAGTTCGTCTTATATATTCTGCATCTACAAGTTACGACTGCTTTACACCTTTTTCGTATTCTTGTAGTATTTTCATAGTACCTATTATATTTCCTTTTACATGCTTGCCATTCTTTTTTTTTCGTTCACTTAGATTTTCTCGATTCCTTACATTTATGTTTGTAATATACTTCTCAGCGACCCTTCCGTTCTTTAATGCATATTCTAATTGTTTTTTTTCATAATCGCTAAATTACTTTTGAGAAAATAAAATGAACAAATCGTATCATATAATGCATAAACTAAGGAAAATAAAAAAAATCGATTGAAGAATAAATCGCACCACTCCACTGATTTTGGGTGTAAAGTATCTTGCTGGTCACTTATTTTTCATTTTATTTTTACTGTACATAATGTGTCCTATCTCAGAATGAGTAATATCCTTTGTAAGAGCAATTAGTTGCTACGCTTTTTATATTCCAGGATCCCTTCTTCCTCTTCTATTCATATAATTTTCCCGGGATTATTCAACAATTTTCCTCGATGTCTTTTACATTCGTCGCAAGCTGATCCAATCAAATGATCATTCCAAAGAATAAAGAACGTTTGCTCTGTTATTTTTGTTTCATTGTATATTTACCATACGATTGTAAATACAGTTTCACATCTTTCACCTGTGTAATACAACCGCAAAATGGCATGCATACACACAAAACAGACAGTAATCGATCGGCAGTTTAGCATCGGCGAAGCATATAAAATAGATGTTGATCAAGGAACGCAATTCAAACGAATGATAAAACCACCATATTTGAAACGACGCACAGCTCAGCTTTTTCATAATTTCATTTTTCTACACCCTTTGGATGGTGCAGAGTGACAAAAGTCCAACGAATGATAATGATCGTAATGCGAATCTCTGGTCTCGATCTTATCGATCAAAAGTAATCTTATCGCAACGAAAACAACACATCCATACTCGGTCGATGTGTTACTTACTAACGAACAGCATAACATTTTCGTAAATTGCAACTTTTGATTCGAAAGGGCAATGTGATTCTTTTTTATGATGAATAATGGAAAAGGATTTTTTTATGTATCTGTTTGACAGTGTGTGTTTATGTGTTTTTGTTTCTGTCTGTGTATGTGTGTATTAAAGTATTGCATGTATTTATGTATGTTTATGAGTACTTATGCATGTGTTTGTTTGTTTGTCAAAACGCTCGTTCTATTTTGCAGCTCAGAAGCATAATGTATAACGGTGTATATATAGAAGCATAATGTATAACGGTGGTAGATGTGTAACGAAACGTTCGAAATTGTCTAACTGAAGCAAAATGATAAGATAAGTTTGTTGAGACATTCTATTTCTCGATCTGCCACACTTACAATTGATTGACAATTGACAATTGTGATGATCTTTAATAAAACTGTATTAGTTATATGAACTGATTTCTGGATAAAAAATACATGACTTAGAAATATGCGTTACTGAACATTTTAATTCTACGCTCAGTTGGTAGGAACCAAATCTAAAGAAAATAGAAATTTCGAATCGTGAAAGTTAAGTAGCAGTGGCAAATAATGTGTTGTAGCTCTCCTTTTGTCAATGTCTATCCTCTCTACCAGACTGTGATTACTTATTCTACCTGTATTCCTGTCTCATCGTTCAAATTTTCCATAATGTACTGTTTAAGAGCATCGGTTTGAAATTACTTTTTTCTGTTATTATTACTTTTGTTGATTGTGTAATGGCGCTTTGAGTATGGCGAATAAGAATGCTTGTATTGAGTGTTTATTTGATAATTTTGCCATATTGAGGAAGATCTTGCACTTCCCTATCGTCTCCAATTTCATTATATGCTTGCTTGACATTGATCGAAACTTGCCATTAGATCCATGTTAATCCTGTCCATATTTCATTCTAATGTCTATTTCTTCATATCATCATAGTCATCATAGTCAAACGTTTGCTTAGTACCACTTTCATGTTCTTGTTGGAACCTGGTTCTTGTTGGAAGCCAGCCTACACAAATGGCGAAACCACGACATATTGCGTGTTACTTTATACGTATTCCGCGGCACTATCAAGCTCCATTTTTATTATTATCATTATTTTTTTGAAAATACCATATTTATAATCGGAAAATTCTTTTAAAGCCTATAATGAATGAAGCATATGATTATTGTTCATGATAGATTTGGGCATCTTTGCACTATGATTTGCAAAAAATGATTACTATTAGTTTCTTTTGTTTTATGGTAAAATATGAAGCTGACACGCAAAACCTTATCTTTACATGAGTGCACGATGTTTTGGCCAGAATTCGTAGCAAGGAAGATAAAAAATAAGTTGAAAAAAAGAATGAGCGTGCAATGAAAAATAAACAAAACATTAACACAATTCGTGTGTTTAGCTTTAGAGCCAAGGGGTTTCGTCTTAATCTTCATCACTCAGCGCTTCATATTGAGCAGATAGCAGTGGTTTCGGTTCGATAGCAGAGGTAATATGACGATCATCTGTCAACACACCACCAGATCCGTTACCTCCTCCGTTGTTTGCTCCAATAGAATTGTTTCCGCCAAGACCGCCAGTTACTCCAGCACCACTTCCAGTGATAATCATTCCTGAATGCAGAGATTTCAAACCAGCAACATTATTACCTCCACCACTTCCAGCCCCCATCAAGTTCACTATAGACGTCGTGGAAGATGTAGATGGCGATGAAGGATGTCCAGTAGAAGTAGTTGACGGCGCCCCACTGGCGACAGTAAGGGCACTAAACGGATAGGCGTAAGTTGGTGGGGTAGTGAACGACGTTAGCGGCTGCGTCGTTAGCGGGTGGTATGTGCTATGAACGACGGCTGGACTTGATGTGGTAGAACCCGATGCTGCTAATACGGAAGAAGGCGTAGAATGTTGTGGATACGGATGATTTTGTTTGTGATCTTCATTCAAAGAATGCGGTTGTCCATCGCTTGCTCCAGAGGCCGGTGTACCACTTCGATCAACCAAAGTAATTTCCTTCACATGATGGTGAGACGAGGGTGGCTGATGATGATGAGGTGAGAGGTTTTGGAAACTGCGTGGAGAGGATTGTTGCTGGCGTTCAATATTCCGACTACCCCCACTGACTCCATCAACAACTACCACCATCGAAGGATCGGTAGAAGCACGCTTTTCATCTTCAGTTCGCATTGCTTCGACAATACGATTTTTTACGTAAAAGTCTAGAACGAAATTATCCCTGCCTCCTGCTCCGGCATGAGGCACTCCGGTGCCACCAGCGACGCGTCCCAAATGAGGCCCCGGGTGAAAGAATTGTGGCCCGTCGGGCGAGGCGGATTCATGAAACTTACTTCTTGGGCCAGGTGATTGCGCAAGTCGAATTATATGCCGATCTTCAGGAGTAGCTCGACCGGGACCCTTTTGAGTTTCGTGTGCACGTTGCATTTGTTCTTCTTTACTGGATGTTGTTAGAGATGTTGGACGCCGATGTTTCCATTGATCAGCTGCCAGAATCGCTTCCGCTCCGGGATTTCCGGACGTTGATGCACCATACGGTATCATTGGTGGTCGTAGCGGAAGATATGGATTGGGGTTGGGCGAATAGTCCTTAGCTATGATCGATTCTGTTAACTCGCCAAGAGTGATATTTTTTACACCACTAGGACTGTTACCGCTTATTCCTCCACTGTCGCGTCTGTGATGAGATGGTACGTTGTCTGAATCCAAGTCAACATTTATTACGTTGGGAGAATGAGATTTGCTTCCGTTGTTTTCGTGTATCACCTGCTGCATTGCAATAGAACGCTGATCGCGCGACGCAAACTGAAAAATAAAACAGCATAAAAGCAATTCATCATCGCAGCTACGGAACTACTCGTGTTGATTCTTATAATATTGATATTAATAAGAGAAAAACATATTTAACTCTATGTAAGATCTCTATGTCTAAGTAAGATACAAATTGTGTTGCCTTCGACACTTACATATGGTGCCCTTTGAGGATCTCGAACCGACGGCATAGGAGGTGGATCGACTGCTGTTTGGCTTATCTGATGTGTTATGATAGCATCAATCAAATTTGCTGCTGTAAGTGACCCATCTGAGGTATTTCGACCACTCATTAATTCAATCGCTCTGCAAAGTATAATAAAAAATTTACAGTAATGGTCCATTTTGCGATCGAAAGCGTTAGTTTATTTTGCTTTTTTAATTATATCTTTACTTTTTTATCCGAATATAATTTATTGTATAGCAATACGGCCCCGTCCCTACTGAACAATAAATAATAATTTATTGTACACTATTTATGATAACTGTAATAGTTTATTGCAGAAACCGATGAAAATAGTTGGAAACAGATAAGTTTTTCCTTTTTTAAATATAATAAAATAAAATTGAAATTTCAAATAGAATTTGGTACATGATGTTTTACACTTTAATCAGTACATTTTGAGATCATTATTTAATATTTTAAAATTACCTTTCTCGCCTATCTGGCAAGTATCCATCATATTGTTGCTTTCTTCGGCGTTCTTCTGCCTCATGATGCCGATCGAGACGTTCGCGATCACGATGCAAATGCTCCCGTGCCTGTTGTTCACGTTCCAACTCGCGACGCTCTCGATGTTCGCGATCACGCTCCCGTTCACGTTCTCGATCCCGTTCTCGATCCCGCTCTCGTTCCCTTTCCTGTTCTCGTTCACGTTCACGTTCACGATCTCGATCTCGATCTCGATCTCGATCTCGATCTCGATCTCGATCACGGTCACGACCACGGTCATCGCGATCGCGCTCTCGTTCTCTTTCACGGGTTCGCTCGCGTTCTCTCTCACGGTCCCGAAGTTCACGTTCCCTATCTCGTTCACGTTCCGCCCTTTCCACCAATAGATTGCGTTCTAGTTCAACACGGTCGCGGAAATTAAGATCCTCACGCCGATCTCGTTGATCGGGATGATGAGGATCCCGTTGATACGCCGCAATAGGTCCCAACTGCTGTAACGATGGATGCAATGGAGATTGCTGATGACGGCGCTGCATATCAGCCTGGATTGATTGATAAAAAAACATACAAAATATGTTATATGGGTTAATGAGTTAATGAGTTATCTGATATCTCATTATTATATCTATAATGTCTTAAAATGCCCGTTTTATCCACAAAATCATCTTATGAATCAATGGACTCTCCACATCTTGTGCACACTACACCTTTTAAGGAGTGTTTTTCACAACGTACCAACCGAAATGCGCTTGGTACGGTTTAACAAAACTGACAAGCGTACTTTAAGATTACCCCTCAATACACCATACCGAATATAACAGAACAATCAAAACCAGATCCTTCCACAATAAGTACAAAACTATTAATAAAGAAATAAATATATATATGGATATATATATATATATATATATATATATATATATATATATATATATATATATATATATATTTTATAAATATTTTATATATGTATATATACCTGCTGCTGTCTCAAGTGTTGATGATGCTGAGCAACAGCTGCAGCCACTACTTGCTGTTGATGCAACTGCTGGAGTTGTTGTTGTTTTTGCAGTTGCTTTTGATGTTCATGGTCATGATCCTGATGCTCCTGATGATGTAATTGAGGATTTTGCAGAGACTGCGCGTGGATCGACTGGGATTGCGATTGCTGTTTCGATTGTAGCAAATGAGGTGGCTGAGGTGATTGAGCCGGTTGGTGTTGTTGATGCGCTTGGTGAGATAATTGTTGCTGATTATGGGATTGAGACTGTAGTTGTACTGGCGGCTGGGATTGTGATTGTGTTTTAGATAGTTCCTGTGTCTGTAGCTTAATCGAATCCTGAAGCAGTGTTTTCGACTGTTCTTGCGTATGATGTATATTTTGTTGTTGATGCAGCTGTTGTGTTTGCGATTGCGCAAGTTGTTTTGTTTGTTGATGCAGCTGATGTTGCTGATGGTGGAATGGAATCATTGTAGGGTGCTGATAGCGCATATCATGGTGTACACTCGAAGACGGTGGCCCAACTACTGATAATCCTGTCGATATCGTCGCAGGAGGTTGTTGCTGCTGATCGGGCACCCCTCGTTTTGCGTCGTCCTTGTGCGGAACTGTCATCGGTGGTTGTTGAACCGCTAAATCAACGAACGAGGTAAACGCATCTGCAAACCAAAGCGAAAATACAATTATTACCACATGTTGATTGCAATGTGTCAATATTGTGCAATCTCTCTATTCTTATATAATACCTTGAAGATAATGATGAGGAGGAGGTGGAGGCTGCAGATGATATCGCGGTGCTGGACTAGGTGGCTTAGAAGAAACGCCGCTTCCACCTACAACCATAGCCACAGTGCCGGCATTTCCAGTACTGTTACCTCCAGATCCACTACCACTGCTGTTATTAGTATTGTGACGCTGTATAACACCTTGTCGTTGTGGTGGTGGCGGAGTGCGATGTGGACTAGACGTATTACTGTAAACCGGCGAAATTCTGCAGTCAAAAAACAATAAAGTGATTAAATAAAGTAAAAATTAAAGTTTACAACAATATCAACATAAAGATTTTTTTATCAAACTACGCATGTATCGCCAAACCATATTAAATTATTATTAATTTTATAGGCCCAGGTTCAACCGTTCATCTATAAACTCTAAGCTTTAATCGCTATGAAATTTTAACCGTACCTGTTAACATGATCAGCAGCTGGTGAAGTTCGGCTTAGATAATCGCTCTGAGCCTGTCGACTACTAACAATGCCCAAAGGTGACGTCCCAACTACATTGCTTCCTACGATACCATATATTGAACCCGGTGGAATAGACAATGGCGTAGGACCTCCAGGAACACTAACGCCAACGCTTCGTGGTAAAGGAGATTCCTTCCCAGAGCGACTGTTGGCAGTTGCATTGACGACCAAAGGTACAACACCAGTTGAGCCGACTGCTCCATTACCACCTGCGGCACTAGTTCGGCCTTGCATCTGTTGTGAAGTTATGTAGTCGTTCATTATGATTTGTCTTGAACTCAACTGTTGTGAAGTTGGCTCAAGTGACGAGTACGCTGTAACGCCTGAAGCTCCGTTACCATTTCCACCACTGACGCCCCGAGTTCCAGTTCCATAGGGACTAAACTGAATTGGTAATACATGGCCCCCGCCAGGAACTACTATTGTTTGCGCAGGGCTCTGACGCTTGTAGTCGTATGCTGAAGAGCTGGAACGTTTATCAGTCAGGAGTCCCCCACTGCCCCCATGCACAGGAGTTCCTTGAGTTATGGAACCTATAAACTTGTCACTCATTATGACCGGAGATGAAGAAGTGCCTGGGCGACCACTGGAAGCAGCCGATGATGGCGGTGTTTGACGCAAAAGATGCGGGTCGTACCGTGGGCTTAAATTTGCCGTAGATGTTGGCTGACCCTGGATGATTAACTGATTTTGCTGCTGCTGTTGAGTGGCATTCACCGGAGTGCCATGAGTAATGGAACCTCCTTTAGGACCACCGCTGACAGAACCACTACTAGATAATTTAGGACTCAGTTTGGGAGTGTTCTTCCCCTTTGTAATTCCGCTTCCTGACAAAGGGGGTGGAGGTGTGAGCGAAGACAATGTTGACTGACGTGTAGATCCCGTCGAACCTTGCATCGACAACCCTCCACTGTTCTTTCCTGGCCCTGTGCCCAGCGGTATGGTAAGGTATGCTGCGCCAGTTCCCGAAGGAGATTTTGTTAACGTACGGCCCATAGCATCAGATACGCCCGCCCCGGACGGGTGATAGCTCACATAGGTAGCACCTCCCACAGCAGATGTTGACGATGGAGGAATGTTAGGTCCCGAAAATGTACCATCCGTTCTATAGACAGTAACTGACGGTCCATGCGTGCTTGATGATAATACATGACCAAGATGAAATTTATTGTTAATATTGTTGTTATTTCCACTGCTTCCGCCAGCCCCGCTATTTCCACCAGCAGTGCCGCTCAAATGATTACTATTATTGTGGCTGTGCGCAGGCGGTGGTGGAAAGTTTCCTCCACCACTACTAACACTGTTGCTAGTTTCCGTTAGTTTTGTGGGAGCAGCCGATACTGCCATCGTCTCTGTGCGGGGTGTTTTTTTGATGCTAAGATCCAACGTTTGTGGTTCATCGTTTGGTGGACGAACTACAGATGAACTCAAAGTTGGCGATGCTCCAAGGTGGATAGAGTGTGGAATTGGAGTGATAGTTGCCGGAATTTGACTACTCAATGCATGATGATGACTTAATTGCACATGACCACCAATAAGTGGAGGTGGTATTGCTGAATGCGGCTGCTGGCATGCTGGCGACGAAATTATTTGTCCATGAGAGTTCACAGTAATTCCTAATGTGGAGACTGGCATCGAAAGTTGATTAGATTGCTGACCGGAGGACGTCGATGTCACGGTAGAACCAACTCCTGTAATTACTTGTGGAACACCTCCTGTTGAGGTTAACACTACTTTCGTCCCATCACGAAAATCTCTGCCCATCGATGACGATGTAGAGGAAGCCCCTGAAGAAGCCAGCGCTGGTACAGATCCCGTTACTGGTTGAATTTGCTGTCCAGAGGGCACAGTAGAGGATGGTGTTACACTAGATCCAAATTGTAGGTCACGTAATCCCGGCGGAGGTGGTTTGCTGGTTGCCGCTAGTGAGTTATTCTTTAACGATCTTTCAATGACATTTAACATCACGTCCCTTACATTCTGTGGTGAGTTCATATCGCTTACACATCCTCCAATGACATTAGAACGAGGACCATTCGTTTGTTGCTGAGCGTTGCTAATAGAGTTGTGCAACATTGCAATTCCAGAGCTATGATGCAATGGTGGCGGGTAGTGCGGATGTGGTATCGGAGGATGAGAAAGAGATACTTTAGGACTCTGCCTATTCGCTGGAGATGATTCATTCTCTTCATCAGCGGTTTCGGTCGCTGAACTATCATATTCCTCCGTGTGACGTAATGCTTTCCTTGGCTGAGGTTGACCTGGGGGAAGTAAACGGTCATCCTCATACGCGACACCACTACCACCCGAAGATGTTGACGAAGAAGATCCGGTTATTGTCGCTGTGGTCTTTGGTGGTGGTGCTAATGAAATTGCCACTTCACTGCCACTAACGCTGTCACTATCACCAATAACGCCAGATGGGACATTACCACTATCGAGTATGATTCGCCCGCTTTCTTCCAATTTAGCTGTTGTAGGCACACCTTCTACAATAGAATTTCCATCAGTAGTAATGCTGCTACTGTTGTTTTTCGTAGGCATCACTGTCACGTTTCCGATTGTACCACTATTTACTCCTCCATTTCCAGCAGTTGGGCTTTCTGCCGACGCAGTAGTGTCGCTGCTACCATCCCGTTCATCTGAGGAAGTTGACCCGGCACTGAGATCTGACTCATCGCCATCAGTTAAGGTCGACCGACGATCCTCACTAGGATGCAGTTTATAGTACTCATTTAAAGCAATATCCAGGCCATACTTTTTCTGATAGTGAAAATAGCAACTTTTAAGGGCGAGAACTGGTTTTCCGAAGGATTCTGCAAACTGACTCCACTTGGGACCATGCTCTTGCAGTAATTTTTTCAGTCGGCTAACCTCCTCTTCAGTTAGACTGTTGCTGCCTAGCAGATGAGGACCCATCTTACGACGAATCCGTGTCAAACACGCCGAACAGCATTTGCTAACATTGGGTGGTATTTGAAGCTCTTGCACAATCGGATCACGTATTTCTGGTGCCAGTTCGAACAACCGAGGTGGAAGATTTCGGAAGCGCTTCACGCGATCTTTAGGATTAGGACAGGTTGGAAGAGGACAGTGAGTGTAACGCGATTTAACCGATTTGCACTGGCAACTGTTGCAAATTCTAGCTCCAACAGGGATATCCGCTTCCGATATTCCATACTGCGTGGCACGGCTTCGCTCAAGAGGTCGTGTACGCGAGCACAACTCTGCTTTGCAGATGAAACACGTATGTAATGTACCCGTAACATTTGTTTTATCTGTAAGTAAAAATAGGAATAAGTAATATTTAGTATAATTTTCTAGAAAAATAAAATATGCGCAAATTCACATTTCGCTCATCGTATGTCCGACACGTTAAATTCATACGCAACTTCAACAAATTGATCAGTTCCATATTGGTACAGTATCGGACAGAAAGATAGGACCCTTTTTTTTCAACGCACCGAGCACTTGTTTTGCCAC
>KI922753.1:3551-13576 GCA_000473525.2 Anopheles melas
ATAGGTAAAGACGGACACTGCGGGTATAATGGACAATTATCATAAATGCATATAAATAAGAATTTTCGAATAATTCAACAATGTAGCATCCAAACTGAAGGTAAAGGTAAGGTAAGGTAAGGTGAAGGTAACAACATTGTTGGCATAATATATGCAAAATTGGTTAAATTCACGAATCAAATGAATTTTCAATCGAGCGCACTCTTGTGAATCTAATTTGACTACTGCAGATCTTAAACTCTGTAACATGCATTGTTTATATTTTCGGAAGTTTTATTATATGAATGAGTTGTTGTGATTATTAAGCAAAAAAACTGGCGAAAAAACGAGAATGAAAGCAATAAAAATATTGTTTTTTGGTGGTTTAAGAATTCTGACACCAAAGCGTCAACAACGGACATTCTGTCGTAGGTAACGATAACACCGAATTTGTTGATTTATTTGACTTCTTATATCAATTGATGCATCACCAATATTTCATCAAACAACTTAAATAAGGTATTGAAATAAGCGAGAAATCAAACACCGATCAAAATAGCAATCATTATGCTCTTACTCGCTCGCCACTTCACGAAATCCAACATCTTTTCATAACTTGGACAATAATTTTAATTACCAAAAAGAAGAAACCCTTATTTGAAATCGTTCAGGAATATATGAGAGATTCTATGGGGCTATTTTTTGATGAATTAGGAAACTAAATTAACTATTTATTTTAACCTCTACCAAGTCGTCCCGGGCCGCATTACAGGCTATTGGGGGCCGCATGCGGCACGCGGGCCGAAGTTTGGAGACCCCCGCTTTAGATGGTGCATTCTACGATATATTACAAGCGCCGCTTGCAATTTATAAATTCATGGCTGAATGAATCGTCGTTGCAATTGACCAAGAATTGGGTTATGTACGAACCACGACGAAGAAAATTCATTAAGACTATAACTGTCCATTGAATAAAGATTTAATAATAATAATAATAATGATAATATATTCTTGGAATTTTTAAATTTCATTTCTTTTTCTTTTAGTAAACTTCTATTAAAATATGTTATGTTAATAGTAATATTGAATAAAATAAAATAGGAGATATAAAAACAAAGCTAGCGGCTTCTTTTTATGGCATCACTGACTACACCTCCAACTGTGCTCAACTATAGTGATTCGTTTATTTGTTATGAAATTATTGCAATAAAGATACAGACCCTTTCCCCAGTATTTTATATTTTGTTGTTGTTTGCCTTGTTGCAAATGATAAGACAAATATTCCAAACAAGTCTTTTTAGTCGTATTTTTATCGCTTTTAACATATTTAGCCCATAAATGCTGAAACAAGGGTGATATTGTAGCAGAAAACATTGGCGAAAAAAATTATGTCGTAGATATTTCTCAATATGCCAAACCATGCCAGAGGGTAATGTACCGTATGATTTACGTCCTAAACTAGCTTCTAATTTTATTAGAAATCGCATATTTTTCTTTTCTTCAATAAGTAGTGCGTATGAGGAATAAGTTCTCACTATTACGTTAAACAAACATCTTGGTCAACGGACATAAATCTACAATCTATAAATGCTATGTGTATGTGTAGGTAGGTCGGTCTTATGCAATCAGCTGAACGTGATCTTGCGATCCTTTATGCGATCCTCTCTATAATTACAGCAATTTCCGCGCATACCTGTTCCGTCTACGAAGCAAACTGTGTAAACTGTGATTCGGCATGGTGCGTAGGGGAAAAGAACGCACGTGTGATCGTACGCAGCTGCGCAGATTGCACATTTCTCACTGTATCCCCCTGCCTGCCCCCCTGTGTGTGAGGATAAATAATAATGCCGATGGAAATGTTGACGAATGTATCTTACACATGTTTAAGTACAGGTAGAGTGAAAGGGAATGGGGATCGATGAATTCATTCAACGTCCTCTCATTGTTACTCCACACATCGAGAAAGCTCGTTTGGGTAGCGCAGCCTAGTTACGGTGTCTGATGAAAATGTCGTATCGTTTCATAATCATTAATAATACAACAAAAATGCAGTTGGATAAATCGTTTGATTTTAGGATGATTTCGTTCGAAAGGTACTAAATGTAAATGTAATGTAAAACGTTACGTTAAACAAAGTATATGATATGTTGTGCGGGAACAATCGATTGCGCGTGTTGCGTGGCGCCCTACGGAAACGGAGAATTGTTTAAAAAACCGCGAATCCGCGAGAGAATGGAATTATCGCCTAAAAATGAAATGTTTGCACGTGAAACGAAACTAATACACGGTAAATTATAATTCGTTGCGAGCTTTGGCTAGCGAAAGGATACGCCTTCTTCCACCGACACCGGCCGCCGTCTATCCGAGCCCATGATCCTCGAAGAATCCTTGTGGCGTTTCGTCCTAAGAAGAAGATACGAGTGAATTAATTTTTCTGCACAACCCAGTTTAGTTGCAAAGTTGCTAAATGTTACATCATGTAGTTTGTCTATAGATTTTTTTTCCATTTTCACATTTGTTTGCGTTTTGTTTTTGTTCTTTTTTTTTCTTTAAGAGAGCCTCATTGATAATATAAATCACTAAATCGAGTACGAAGAGCGTAAAGCAATGTAATAATTGTTAAAAATAGAGAAGGAGAGAACACGAATGGTTGCAAAACGTTAGTTTGTTAAAATATGTATCAAATTGAGACAAATCAGAACGAACGGTACAAAAATAGTTAACATGTGGATTAATCAAAGTGTGTAAAAGCGAATGTAAAACTAAGAAATCATAGCATAAACCTAGTCCCAATCACGTCAAGAGTGCCTAGAACGGTGCAAACATAATGAATATAAACGGTTCAAATACAGTTACTAACAGACCAGCGTCACACAAGCAAACACAAAATAACTAATGACTGTTTGTTAAAGCAGTTGCCTTATTGGATGAAACTAGTGAGTGTTTGCTTTGTTAAAGATTGCTTGATATACTCGGGACAGGCTGCTGGGAACTTTTTTAAACAGTTTTCTGCTTGTTATTTGTTAGTGTGCTGCTGCTGATGCCTTAGCTTAGTACACGAGACGCCGTGCGGGTTTGGCATTCCGTCGTTCTCGAAGGTAAAACAGGATTAGATCAACGATCAGCAAACGGAAACATTGGAATCGGATGTGAAAAGTCACACACAAAAACACACACAAATAAAAATAAAACATGCACAGGAGGGGGCACATACACAAACATACAAACACATACACAGCTACGTACCTTGTCGGGAGGGAAGTTGAGTTTGTTTCAGTTTACTTTGTACCGAGGAGAGGTTGCGATTAGAGGCAGAACTCGAAGGGGTCACAAAACGCGGAGAACAAAATGCACAATACAGTCACGTACGTAAAGTAGTCAATTGTGCTGTCGAACACAGCACGTGGGGTAGTTTTGGGGGTTTTGAACAATCGAACCAACGAAACGAAACAGAAAGGTCAGAAGAAATACAAATAAAGGGGGTTTTGTGCAGGGTAGTAAAGTTCACACCAGAACGTATTACCTTTAAGGGGAAAAATCATACACGAGGATTTGTTGAATCTTAAGTTCCTCTGTGCAAAAAATGGAATGTTTTTTGGGACTTTGTTTAAATGCAAGGATTGTCGATCGACCGTAAAGAGTGAAAAAAAACACACTAATATTGAAATGCATAGCCGCAGAAGCCTAGTGCATTTGCTGTTTCCGAGTATGTGCAGCTACTTTTCCACTAACCATGCTAGTATTTCTTAAAACACATACAACTGTGCTTCTTTTTAAGTCTGTTTCTTACTACGATTAGTGTTGTTATAAAAGAGTGGTATCATTAAAGGGAAAGAGGAAAAAAGTGGAAAAAATACAATCATTGAGCATAAAAATTTACAAAGGGATATAAATCATTCCATCTAGAAGTATAGCCGGTTCTACTGTTGCAGCGTATATGAAACTGATCCATTGCACTATTACCCCACATTGCCACGTTAGAGAGCGTTCGATAACCATCAAAGCTTTAATTTTATTAAATTCAAACGTTCTAAAGTTTGCTACACATTACAGCATTGCATGCTTTTCTAACAAAGTCTTGCTTTCCCAGTGTAAAAAAACAAATGTGTAGCAAGATCCACTTAGAGTTCCGTGTGCGTGTTTCTGTGTGCATCATCTATCATCATCAGTGTTGGTCTTAGTAATACTACTGGCTTTTGAACAATAACACCAAGTCATTCGCAGAGACGAGCATACGACAAGGAAATTGGAAGAAAAGTTCAATGTCTAGCAATATATTTAAAATAATTTGTTCGTTTAGTAAGTGTAAAACAAGAGTGGGATGTTTCGCTGGAACAAGGCATTTGATTCAGAGCAGTCCAATATCTCTTAAGGCACCGTCCGCCGCTTCATCCTGGACAAAAGGAAAATACAATATACAAGGAAGGAATTGTTGGTGTTTTTTTTCATTCTAGAGTCTAGCTAATAGATAGAAAGAATTAAAATAAAAGCCTTAATTAAACAATTTTGCTGCTTAGTCATAATTAGCACCATCAACACTAACCGAAATAAACAGTGGTAAAGGGCGATAGTGTACAGCAAAAGGTGGTATTGCACGCGTGACGCAGTTCCTACTGAATGTGTTTGGTGGCCCGTTTGGTTGCATTTATGTGCACAATATTTACATAGCGGAGAAATGTAAGCTTGGGATCTGGGTTTCTGGTGTGTTATTGTTTGGATCAGTGTTGACAGTGTTGTTCCATGTTTCGGGGATGTGTTTGAAAGAATCAAAGAGAAAGAATTTATGCACCAATCGTGTTGGTGGTAGATGGACATCGTTAACAGGGGGTTTCTTCTGAGTAGTGCACACCATGCTATAAAAGCTAAATCAGTATTGGAAAATAATACAAATGTGTTGCAGCAATCAACACACAGGAAATAAAAAAAAATCCAAACCTTTTAGCCATCGTGCCTTGTTATTGAGTGTTTCACTGTTGAGAACAATACATCAGCCAACGTACATTAGGAAACGGATAACAACGAAATATCAATATAACATGCGACACTAAACTACTTAACAGATGCTACAGGCTAATGCGGCTTCGATGATTTAAAAACATGCGTTATAGAGATGTTTTGTTTAATATTCAATAAATCTAGCCGAAACGTAAATTAGTTTTTATTCTCAAAAGTATGATACAATACAGTAGAAATGCAGAGGAGTTTTAAAAGCAATATGAAGAAAAGTTTCGAATGAGGAATAAGAGGTCCACAAAAAGGTTTAAACACCAGCAAAGATAAACAATGGAAGAAAACAACATTATGGAAGGTATTATTGCCTCCAGAGAAAGCCACAACGGAACATGATCAATTTTTGGTGCGATGTGATAAGATAATCAACACAAGAAAGGGAAAAGAAGAAAGAACAGAAGGGAAAAGGGGAGAAAGTTTGCGTGTTGTGTGTATATTTTTCGTTTTTTCTTCTTCTTCTTCTTCGTTTTAGACATATGTATTGTATATAAGTACTTAACTGGTTTGTTACATGTGTATTGTGTATGTTGTTGGGTTCTTGTTGTATTCGCTTTATATATTATGTGATACCAGGATTGCAGCAAGTTTGTCTAAATCTAAGAATTGCATTAAATGGTACAGTCAATCGTTTCCTATTTTATAGTCCCTTGGTGGAAGCGTTTGCACATCAAAAGGAAAAACAAAATGCTGCATTGTGTAAGTCACTGTTGGCCTTTTTACTTATGATATTGAATGTTAAGTCATGATAATGTTTTTTTTCTCTCTTCTGCATAACCCTCATTTTCATGGTAGGAATTTGTTCATGAAACGCTCCAAAAGAAATCCTCTCACTTTAAATAATGTAGATCAAGCAATTTTTCTTGGTTTATGTTTTGCGTGGTAGTGTCTTGATCGACGAAACGTTTGAAACGTCCCAGTAGCCGAAAGAGTGAATGAGTTGAAAGCAACTAGAATTTAGTACAATAGGAAATAATCTTCATCATCTAAGACCTGCAACAGAAGTAGAAAGAATTTGACGGTGTGTTCGCTAGGTGATTCAAGACGATACAAAGTCTTAACATAATGGCGTTACCCACGCAAGCGAAACGTAATCGATAAGATGAAGGATCGAATGATGATTTAAGCGAAGTAGAAAATATACAAATATACCCATGGCCTAGCAGTTCCATATCAATTTTGAATTCCAAACACCACTCGTGTAAGCAATGCGTGTAATCGTATACCTTCATGTATGAAAATAACTATGCTAACAATTGTTCTATGAGTGAAACGGAATTATCGAAATTCGATCAAGATAAAAGTAATGCAAGAGAAGGAAACAACACGAAACATTAACGAGGCAGAACAATATCTTTCACGATGTAACTAACATAAAAAGAAGCTTTTCTGAAGCCAAATTTCAACCATTGCATATTTACAGCACTGATGAGTGTGGATGCACATTTGCTTCTGGCCAGTCCCGCTGCTTGCCATACTACCATCCTGCTGTTGAACGAATGAAGGACCAGAACACTTGATTGAATAAAGCCGGCCCCTAAGCGATTGCCAACCGATCGATCGGTGGCCTACATCATGATAATAGCAGAGAATAATGAACAATAAACACGATTATTCCTATTAAAGTTTTGCGTATGGTTCTTTCATTCACTAAACATTAGCACTCCAGTTCCTTTTGCTGCATCATCATTGCGGTTAGTGTGCAAGGAGGAAACGGAAGAAAAAATAGTAAAAACGAAAATATTGAAACTTTTGCTGCACATTCACACACAGCCTGGATAGATGTGTGTATGTGTGTGATATGTGTGTTTTGTGAATGCTGATATTTTTCAAAAATGTTTTAAAACTTAGTCAGTACCATTCTCTACCGTAAAGCATTCTACAATGCAACCTAGCACCAACGCACATATTGCTACGCAATTCAAAAGCAACTGCATGGTTCACAAGCATTTGAATGAAATGCTAATTAACTTTTGAAGAAACTAGTCTAGCGTAAAACAATACTACCTACAGCATCAGAGGACGATCATCAGTTAAGGTTTTCGTTCAAATCCTAATAATTGAAACGATGGCGGGACAAAACAATTGGATAATAAATTATGAATATCGATCGTTTATATTATCCATCGTGAATAACCGAATTCATTGACATAGTATGCATTAGCGTAGTAGTAGTAGTAGTAGTAGTAGTAGTAGTAGTAGTAATACGTAGCACAATTTTTTTGGTCACAATATGTTCCAATTTTGTAAGATTAAAACATTTTCGTTGAAACCCCGTGAAAGAAAAGAGAAAGAGAGAGAGAGAGAGAGAGAGAGAGAGAGAGAGAGAGAGAAAGAAAAGAGAAGTGAAGGAAGAGATAAAAATATAGAATACATTTGCTGCACAATCCAAAATATTTTTGTTTTAAATCTCAGAACTTCCCGAAGCAGTAACACCCCTTTAAGGTATTCGCAAAGAAGCGATGGCAAGCGCAAAGAAGCGTAATCAATAAATGTTACATATTTATGCATTACAAATTTCAAAGGCATGAAATTATATAATATTCATAATCAAATGAATGCACAACGGCAAATACATGAAAGGTAAACTGTGTTGTTGATTGTTGCTTCACATTAAAATAAAATACCGATTTCGATAATCATCGAAATCTAAATCGAAGTCAAAATAAACGGAACAATCTCCCTCCTGCGTACAAAAGTAAAAATTGTACCTGTAACAGTTACGGTTATGTTTTATCCAACATGTAAAACAATACTTTTTAGCGAAGGACATCATCACAATAATACGCATAAATAGGACGGAATTTTGACTAACGAGACTAAACAACAAAAAACTACTGGCAAATTCTAAACCCACCCCATTGATTATATTAGTAACCCATTCCAAACATGCTTTTTTTTGTTTCGTATTTAAACACATGAACAAGACACTACTACACTAGCATACAAGATACAGGGACATACTAAGACACACATGTTAAGAGGATCCTCTTTTTGCAGTTTAACAGAACACATTCCAGTACTTTCTCTAAAGGATGTTAAACATTTGGATGCGGTTATATGTGCTATTCTTAACGCTAATCCTCGTATATCTTAGACTAATGTGGATAATTCATGTATACGCTGATTTTGTGTAAAAATGTCATAAGCCTCTTTATATATTTGCTGGGCTAGTAAAATATTGACTGCAGGATGGATGGTCCTTTAAAAAAACATAACGACCCAAGCGCAATATACTGTACGAAGGCTGCAGAACGTTAAGTTAATCGCAAGATAATTGGAAAAATAAAACAAATCAAATCCATAACAAAATCAAAAACAAAGTATAAACAAGAAGGATTTTTTTTTTGGCTCCAGGCAAGAAGGTAATTTGGCAATGAACTAAAATAACAAAAACAAACACAAGGACATTACACAACTAAAAGCACGCAAATCAACAATGACTTTAGAAAACTAAACCTTACTCAACCTAACCGACACACACATACATACATAAAGGGGCGTTGGTAAAATAGGCATGAGTCGGCGAGAATAGCAGGCATAAAATAGTAATCATATATGTAAAGCGTATTTTACGCAACGTTTTATGTGCATGTGCACGTTGCAAACGGGGCGATGATGAGAGGGAGCCGCCGTAGCGCGATTATGCTAAGCTTGATTAAATTGTTGTTTGTCTTTTTTTTAAACAAATGTAAGGCATCGGTTCGGTTTGTGTCTGTGGTTTGCAGTAGCTTCTGTAACATGATGGTGGCAAGGGTCTCGATTTGATGACATCACTAATAGGGTCTCGCCTACTGTGTGTGTGAGCTTATATATCGTAAGAATCATCGGGTGTACTGACCTCTTGTAGCACATCTTGCGCCGCTATTGCCTTGAGGACATTCTTTTTCGACGTTTCCTGTATTTCACCTCCCACAAGCAGCTCGTCCAGTATGAAATAGGCCTTCTCGAAGTTGAAAATGATGTCCAATTCACACACCTAAAACAACGATTGTGGATAAAGTGAGTGAAATGCTGCACTGTAAAACGTTTAAAGCTCTAAAAGCAAGAACTTACACTGCCGAAGTACTTGTCCAACAGCTCGACATATCTGTGAATTACTTCCAGCGTTAGCAGTTCGTTATCATTCTGCTCGATAGCGCAGCAAAAGTATAAGCTAGCGTATCTGTAGTAGAGGGACGGGAACAGTTAATACAGTGTTTTATTGGCTACCTTTCGCAACCTTTCGGTGCTTCCGGTGCTTACCTTTTGTAAACAATAGTACAGTCTTTCCACTCCAGGAAGGAGCACATCTTGGGCTTGCGAGACAGGATTGTTGTGATCAGTTCGCGGGTGATCTTCTTCTTTACCTTGTCCGAGTGTGCAACGTACCATTTCTGTAGCCTAAGTTTGCCTTGTCGGCTGAACAGGAGCATGAACTGCAACTAAACGTTGGAAAAGCATTAGCATTGATATTCGCTGAGAACATCCACATATCAACTGATGACGTCATAGATCCGCCGAACGGATCGGATTCAACAAAGGCAACCAGGTGAGTGGTTTAGGAAGAAATTCGTCAATTGACCGCCCGTTTCATCGATGAGAACTATTCGTAGACTGTGAAATAACTTACCATTATGTTTTAAACTATACAGATATCACACTTTTTCGTTCAAAACATGTACCAAACCCTACACGAAATGGATCTAGGAAAATAGTATGACAAGCTGACGAGCGACAAAATGACAGCGAGCAGAAAATTTTCCAGGGGTGGCAAAGCGAATTTTAAAAAAAAACGTAAACTGTATCTAATAAATGTTTTAATAATTATTTTTTACAATTGATTCAAAACTTTACACGTATATTCTTTCTCTTCGAATAATTTAAAAATAATTATGAATTTTACTCATTTATAAGTTCATCTATTTTAGTTCGAAGGAAACGAGAGTAAGAGAAGGTAGCCGTACCAAGTGAGGTATTCGAGAGAAACAGCTAAACGCAGACCGCTGCTGACCAGAGTGACAAGAAATATCGATTTATCTGTATTCCTACCGATTTTT
>AXCO02014569.1:0-11484 GCA_000473525.2 Anopheles melas
GCTCTTATCCCTTGAAATAAAATACTTTGTTTTACAACGTTTTACGCTACTCGCACAGAACTCCCCGCACACGCTGCGACGAAATCAAATGCCACCGAGCTTCTTTTACTTTCCCGCTAGCTTACAAGGTGTCGAAAGGTATCACACGGTACGTGGAGAGTTTTGTTTTTTTTTTTTTTGCTCCACCTTTCCTGAAACACACCACTACCATAATACGGTTACCAAGGGCACGAGATAAAACGTAGGCAACGGTTCGTGGCAGCCCTTCGATACATGTTTTCAGCGAAATAATGCAGACCGAGGGGCGTTTGCTTTTAGTGGCACTTTGCAATAAATAAAAACAGCCAAATCTGCACCTGTACTGTTGCCGCTGGTCCAGCCTCTCAAAAGGTTGTTTTTTTTTCCTGGTCGTTCGTTTCCCCATTTGGGTGCCACATTTGTGTGTCTTGTTTTCTTCCACGTTTCTCCTAAAAATACTGTCTCGATTTCACATTAACTGTCGCCCAACAACACAGCACGGCACGAAAAAAGGCGACCCAAAACGGAAACACGGCCGCTCGGATCGAATTCATCGCTTCGGTTCCTAGAAGTAGTAACACACATCGACCCGTCTAAACGAAAACATGTATTTATTGTTGGAAACAAATAGCCCTAAATGGGCTGCAGATGCCGTAAAGCTAGGTGGATTATTTCCCCCCTCGGCACTGGTTTGCGCACAACCATCTCGCGCGGGGCGCTATGAGAGCGTGTCCAAAATGGGTGGCACATTACAACAAATCCGCACGACATCGATGCTTCCTGTTTGTACTGACACCATTTTGGAAAGGGAGGGGTGGGATGGCGGGTTTGGCTTTCAATGCTACACCGCCCACCGACCTGAAATGGGTCGGAACAGTGGGAAGTGCACACGTGGACAGAGCTGGCAGTAAACCTGGGGCTGGAGCTCGCTCGCTGCTGTCTGCTTTCTAATGATGTCGTTTGCCTTTTTCGGGCAGCATGTTATCGGGTTTATTGATAGAAAAGTGAATCTCGGCCCCTCGGGTTGGGAATGGGTGCGCATAGGTTGATTACGATATTGTGTGGTGATTTCTGTTTAACCGTCGCATGTGTGTGTTTTTTGCTCTCTTTTTTACAGGCCTTCACCACGCTTCGTCGCTGGGAAATATCGACACATCGTCGCAGGTAAGGGGAATGGAAACGAAAATCATATATTTTTTTGACATTAAAATAATCATCTATCTGACTAACAACTCTATTCTATCAATTATGACACTAAAGCAAAGTAAATTGCATACTTTGAGGCGCATTAGCAGAAACCATTTGCTATTCAAACGCCTAAAAGTATGCAAACTTTGAGGAATTCCCAGAAATATGCATTTTTAAAGCATATTTGTCCATAAATCAGTGAAAGCAATGATTCCATCAAGTTGTTGTGTCATTCTTCACGCTTTCAGAATTCCCTTTCATCTCCATCACAATCATTTGTGTACCTCATTATCTCGTTCCAGGCGAAGGTAAATTTTGCGGCCCGCAGTTACGACTCCGAAGATGAAAATATGGGCCGAAAGAAGGGACGGCCTTTTGAGACGGGGCCCTGCTCGAGGGCTCCCGTCTACTCGAAGGGAGACATACGCGAACAGGTAAGGCTCCCCCGCGGTCGGTCGAGCAAAAGCGAACGAGTCGCCGCAGCGCCAAACGTTTCGTCGCATCTGCCTGGGAAATGCCGTCAATGACTTTCTTCCCAAAAGAAGCTACCACGACCAACCAAAAAAAAACAAAGAAACCTTAACTCGATTACCCATCTACGTGACCCGTGCCTTTCAGCCTTCCCGTGCCAATCAACCGCTGCGCCGTTAAAGTGCGTATTCCCGCGCGTACGCTATTGTGCCCGGCCAACTTGCCGAGCTTTACGTTGCGGGAAGGGCAACATTTTGATCTAAAGACGGCCTTCAACGTGCAGGGTTGGGTGCGTATTACATTAATATTCATTCGGGCTTCATTTCCCCCCGCCCAAAAGGGCAAACCGGGGAAACCGGCTGCTGGGCTGGAGCTTTGGCGGTCGCTTTGGGGGCCATTTTCAGGGCTGGCTCGCTAAATCTCCCAACGGAAGGCACGCGCTTTAATGAGATTGGCAGGTTCGGAGTGGCAAAAATTGTCGCGCTGGACGTTGAGTGGAGCTCGTCTTCGCCCGGTGGGCGTACCATTATGCGCAATTATGCAAAATGAGCACAAGTTGAAGCGGGAGACTTTGAGGGAGGTGTGAGGGTTGCTTTATCGTTGACACTAAAGTTGTCCCTTTACGGAAGCCGTTCCCGAGCCGTTTGGTGGGCGTTTGGTAAATGGTTTCAGCGCTTCAAATTGCGGGTGAACTGGGGAGGAGAGCGGCGCGTCTGGAGGATGTTTGTGGAAAATTTTGAAAATCATGTTGAACCATAATTGATTGCGGAGTCGTGGAAAAGCAAACAACTTTAAATGGGCACCTTGTTTCTGTTCGTGGATACGTTTTTCGTTTTTTCTTCCAGAGAGTCTTGCAAAAGCGATGGAAAGACAAGCTCCCAAGTGGCTGCTTCTAATAGTAGCAACAGCACTCGCTTGGGATAAAAGTTTGACCAAGAAAAGCAAAGGCCCGGTATGAAAAAGATAAAAAGAAAACCGTTCCTGACCAAACTCTGCTAATGAGAACGGCCACAGCCGAACAAACTGACGCTCCCTTAAAAAAAAAACACACACATACACACACAAATTGACAATGAATTCGCGAAAAAGTTTTGCCTCGTCCAATCGAATCTAACGCACCGCTTGGCCCCTACCAACCGTACCGTTCTATCTGTCGCTGCTCTCCCGGGAAATTAATAGCTTCCCTCGCTTCAAAGCCTTGCGCAGCCATTAATCATCGGCAAACCGCGCCCTCCGACCGGCTCGTACCACCAGGTACGCCCTGGTCGTAAAGGTTTGATTGTTTGAAGATTCCTGCCCGCTTACCGGAACAAACCGGTACACGATTTGAGTGATTGGGCGCATCCTAGCACACCGGTTTGATCATTTCGCAATCGAAACCCGGCTTGTGGCGTGATTGATGAGAAAGCGGGAAAGATGAGGCCGCGACCGGGGCAGCCGGCCGGAACGTGGGGAGTGCAAATTTGCTCACCGACAACATTATCTTGCCCCACACCAACACACAAACGGTGTACTTTTGCTGTGCTGTGTGCGCCAAAGGCAACGTGCGCGCTCGTGTTGGTGCTCCGGCCGCGCACGGAGCTGGGACTTGGCTGACTTTGACATAACAATTTGATAGCGCAAAAGTTTTGGTCCGCCTTCCAATTGCCCTCCCGCGAAATTCTCAAGAGAGAAATGCTGAGACGGCGAACAAAAGCGTGTCTTGCAGGCATTTACGAAGACATTTCTGAAGGCACCGGGTAGGCTTTGGGTGCGGTTGATGTGATGTGTGTATTTGGAGAGCGCATTCGGAATGGAGCAAATGTGACATTTGTGATGGGCGAGCTTTCGGAAGACAGAAGGATTACTAATTCATGGAACGCGGCCCGCCCAAAACGGGGGAAGATATGCTTCCAAATTTCATCATACAATATTCAACCAATTAGCGGAGGATTGAAAGGCGAAAGTCGGTAATGTGAACAAAGTGCGCCTTGTACTTACATGACATTCACTTTGTTTTATGGAGCATAATTGGTGCTGCAATTGATTTACAAGAAAGTTATTTATTGATTGTGCAACATGTTGCACCGGGCAAGACAGTGAATAGTAAAATCGAATGATACATTCCAATGCTTTTTCATGTACGGAAAAACTTCAATGCCACTGTAACGCCAACCATACACAAGCTGTTTGCAATACAAACGACGGACATCACGCCTTGCTGTTGATTGGCCCAGACTTTAATGCGAAAAAGAATATTCAGCGCACAATTTACACACTGATTTCAATTCTTATTCAATTCACCACAACACTCCTATCGAAGGTAATGTGATCCTTGATGGAAGGCAACTCGATCGAGCGCCAATCGCCCTGGGTGTGGGATTTGCTTTTGCGGCACGTCGCCGAACGTCTTCCCCGCTGCCTCGCTGATGAAATCAAATTTTCCTACCCACCGTGGATAGCGTTGATTGAATTTTTCCCCCATCTATTTGACGGTGGAATTGAAAACGCGACCCTACAGGGATAGAATTCGAGCCCGCGCACAAACACACACACGAGACTACTGAGCGGTTTGCCGCTTCAAACGCTTTCTGTAACGCTTCAAACTCAGTACAAACCAATCAAACAGCTGCGTGCTTGGCGTTTTCTTGTGCAAAAGTGTGTAGGCGAGAGCGAGCAGCTGGAAATGGAAAATGTCAACAATGTTTGACAACGGGATGCTGAGCGGTTTGTGGTGTTTATTTTTGTGTGTGTCAACTTTTTTGGGGATATACATATAATGGACACATCAAATTGGGTGCTGTTGATATTTCAACTAAAGTCACCGGGTGTTCGTGTGTCTTTCTGTAGAATATGATACTGTTGCTGAATAGCTTATATTTCTGTCACGGAAACCATGTACACGGCAAGAATCACTTAAATTCTCACAACAATGTTGCCAATTTTGTGTTATCTAATATTATGATTTTATTCTTCTTTTTATCCTCACAGTACTGCCTGACGGATCGACAACTCAACTCGATAGAGCAGCCACGGCGGGAACGATTTTTTGGCTGCTGGTCCGGCCGCAATGCTCCACAGTCGTTTCTGGGCGTCTGTGTGGGTCGGCGGGCGCCCTCCGATGAAAACCTCGCCGATTATGCACCGATGCAGCGCTATCCTAGGTGAGAAAAACATAAATTTTATCTCATTTTTGAGAACATTTTAACTTCTAAGCGACTAAAAAAAATAATTCGGCAAGAAAACGTATTTCCTTACTGTGTTAGAGCAGATTTGCTTTGAAGATTGCATAGTTTTAGGCGTTTTGGCACCATTTTCATAGAATCTACCCATTTGAATTGCTCCTGAAACTCCTTTTTCTTAAATATTTGCATAAAACAGCATACAATGATCAATCAATGCAGTTTAACTTCCCTTTCAAGATTCCTAATTGCTGCGAAATTAGTAAGAAACTACGTAACTACGTAACAAGATCGCATCGGACCACGAATGATCCTTTTCGTAGTGAATTTTAATCAACGAAAAGGCCAACATCCTGCCTCATTACATTCCATAACAAAAAAAAAGAATCTATAACTCAGTCTTACCAACAACCTCACCCTCAGCATCCTTCTACTTCTAACCCACCAAGTACAAGATCAATATAACTCTTCATTATGGATGCTGCCTGGTACACCCAGCGCGTTGTGAATGACCTCCGCCCCAGTGTGAAACTGTGTAAGCTTTGACCTGAACGGCAGAACAGCAAAAGCTTGTTGCCGGCTTTACGTCGTTGGGTAATTTTTATTCATTACCATTTGAATTATGCACACTCATTTCACGGCAACCAGTGAGTGCGATTGCACGCGAGACAGAGAGAAAGATTGTGCTTGGTTATAAACCGGGACAGAATGGCCCGACGGTAACAGGTCCACCGAAGTTGCTTGCTTGTGGCAATGGCTCGGGCACTATTAATAGTTGGCTAGAGAGTTCGTGGAATATCTTACATGCGTCTCCATTTGCCTGGACCACTCCATCCCTGCCCCCGGCGCACACTAAGCTCTAATGGCTTCCATCGGACAGCGACGAGGTCATACTTGAAGGTCTTGGACGAAGAGTGCACTTATAGAGAGAGAGAGAGCGATAGAAAAACACACCAGCACACACAACCAAACGGGAAAAGTTTTCCCGTTTTCGTGGTTCGCCTCGACGCAACGTCACCGACAACATTCAGGTCAGTTACAGACGCAAAAGCAACCACCGCTGGATGAAAGCCAAGGAAGATAAATTGAAGTTCAATAGGTACCGAAGTTGGTGAAATCATAAATTGCACCGCATCGTCCGTTCGGGATCGCTGGTGCACGTTCGTGCCAAGAGCGCCCACAATGCACACAAGCGGACGGACGAAACCAGTGTGCCTGCCCCGGCTAAATCCGCTCCACATCTTCGTCACTCACTCACCCGACCATCATTCGGGTGATAACATCACCCATGCTGGGAATGTGGCTCCCGTCTCCACACCAAACCGACACATGACTCTTACCGTATCCTGGGAGTGCGCTTGATTCAGTTAATGCATATCCCCACTCCGGTCTGTGTGTTGGTGCTTTCTGGTCGATCGGAAAAACATGTCCATCGACCATCGGTTGCGGTTCATGGTCGGGATGCCTGGATGGAGAGTGCGTGGGTAGAGCGATAACTCGCAATGCCATCGAGGATCGTCACTAAACAGTGTCGCCATCGGAGCGTCCATCCGACGGAGCCAAGCTGGTAGATATCTCAATGGGGTTTGGTTGGTTTTTGTGATGTGGCACATGCTCCGGCTTGCGTTCGCTACTCAACCAATTTATCTAGGTGAAGGCTTTCGGTTATCCTTCACAGCACATTCAGCACCACCGTTCGTTTGCACCGATGTCATCGTGGTAACGAGTGTGCACCGGGAAGGACACACACACACACACACACACACATACAAAAACACAATCGAGGTTAGCAAGGGTACAGAGACGCAGACGGATCGGCACGGTGGATGTTTGGCAGTGAACGTTGCAGTAAAATGTTTCCACTTCACAAATGGTAACTCTCGCTCGCTGTCACTGTCTTTGTGTGTTGCACGTAGAGCTATTTGGAGGAGAGGAATTGGGTCACGAGATGGCTACACCTGCAATCAGTATTGTCTGCTGGCTCAACTGCTGCATACGATGCAAAATGTTTGGTATGTGTCAATAGTTTCACCAGGCCAAATGTTCCCTGGAACGGTTAGAAACTGTTCACGAATGCTTACAAGGTATTGCATTTTGTTTGTTACTTTGCACATTTGAGCAAAGGATTGGAATATGCATCGACGAAGAATAATGTATACAATTGGAATGGAAGCGTCGATAGGGCAATTAGTACGATGCAAATACAAAAAGTAACATTTTTTCTAATGAAACGTACAGTAGCCAAAAACCTAGACCCAGTCGAATAACATCCATTTAATGGAAATTGTATTCCAGATTGCATACTGTAAGGCGTACAACTTTAAAGTTATCATCCTTACATGTATGCAACCCACATGACGTTATTACAAAATAAGCTGTTAAGAAAATTCATAAACGCTTGAATCAGTAGTAATCACATTTATCATAACATATTCAAACTGGCTAAATCGTGCATTCATGCATCGTTACACTTTCATGAATATTTTCCTTTATTGCCCTCACCCACATGGATGGAAATTTCAATCATAGAAAGGTGCTCATTAAAATAAATGTCTTCAATCTACGTCTCCATCACCTGCTTTGGCCGTTGTAGGCCTCTTTCCAACAACCACCAACGCCGCAACAAAACCATACAAAGGCATTATTAACACGAAAGGTTAACGAGTAATCCACTACCCGGGCGAACCGCCCTTTCTTCACCCTCCCCTGGAAGCGATGTTTTATGTTTATGTTTTAAAAACCAAATCTCTCCCGTCCCTTTGCTGCATCACGAAAACAGTACGGAGATACAACGCCTCATCCAGTGCCGCCGGATTGCCGCGAGAGAGACAGAAAGGGAAAGAGAAGTACAGGCAAACATGATTCTTTTATCCGTTATTTCAATGGCTTCCATACGGGTAATCTCATCTTAGCCGGGCTAATTCAATTCAAAAAGCTCCCTTTCCTTTACACCTTCGCTGAAAGCAAAGGATTTTCTTTCGGCCGTTTCCATCATCCGGTCTCCGGCTTTCCTCCTCCTTTCCACGGTTGCACCTAAACGATGAAATATTTGTCACGGAAGTATAAGTTCGCACCCCATTCCGCAGCGACGACAGTCCCCGGCACAGGAGAAATGATGAAAATTCAGCACAAAACTCTAATCCTTCCCTTTTTGCCCCGCGACCGGAACGCCTGCGAAGGTAAAAGCCGGCACATGCATAAAATATACTTTTTTATGATAATTCTGAGCCGTTGCGAAAAATGAATAAAAGAATCTGTAACCCATCTTCCATCAACGGGTGGTGGCCTTTCGTTTGAACCCAGCGGCGGCAGGATGCTTGCTATCGTTGTTTTTTTTTTACTGCTTTTTACTCAGACATTTGTGTAAAAATGTGTACACACTCGCTCTGACACATTTGGCACACCTTTCGTTCGACTTGCCGGAGCCACCGGGTTACGGGGTTTGACCTAAATCTTGAAGATGAAACTCAGTGGACAGCTGTTGCGTGGCCCTGCCACTGCTGCCTCGGAGGCGGGCTTGAGGCACCAGGCCAGACCGGACAGGTAGCGACTCAGAAAAGGGCAACCAGCAGATGGCAATTTTTCGAATCTCATATTCATGATCATCAGCTTCTGAACGGGTACGTGGGGTCCGTTTCCCTTTCGATTCTGGGACATTTGGAAACTGCTGGTGGCTACGGATTGTGTGTGTGTGTGTGTGTGCTTTTCTTTTTGAGGTTTCGAACCGGCAACATCGGGTTCGAACCGAAACGACCTTTAGGGGGAAGTATCGAACGTTGAAACGGGATTTTGGGACCGGTGAAATTCTAATGGCATTCAACCACCAGCTCCATGATTGAGAGTCGATGGAAATTGCTGATTCTGCACAGCGCTTCTAAAACAACGGCGATCCAGTCGTCGGGTTCGGTCCCAAGGTCCAAAGATAAAACTGAGAAACTGGAACAGCACCCGTTTCGACAGACTAATGACAGCTCGTACTCACGACACGGAATGATTATTATGCAGCTCACAAATTACAACCGTCCGTCCGTGCGGCCGGGGGAGCGTTTTACTCCCTTGGGAGTTGGAATTGAAATAGCTTCAGCGCTGATCACCATCTTCGTGCGGGGGGAGGGTTGTCGGTCGAGTGGAAGAAGACAGGTGTGAAATTTTAATTTATCCAAGCTGTTGAGTACTGTCAGCGTATCACGTACATTGAAGCTGCCTTAATCAAGCGGCGAGAAAGAGAGATAGAGAGAGAAAGAGAGAGTGAGAAGAAGGAGATCCTTGTACCGGGGATGAATTAATTTGAATGAAAATACATCGCTGACCCAAATTCGCGGGTGTGCTTGAGTGAGGTTGGAAATTGTTTAACTGATTCGGAATGTTGCCCTTTTTCTGTCTATTTCTAGCAGAATAATACGGTTACCTTACAAAAATCGTTTAAAAATGTAATCTGAAACGCTTCAAAAGCACACTACGCTTTGCGCATTGCATACCTTTAGGCGTTTAAGGTAGAAATAGGATGGATATGAAAAATCACGTAATGGTTTGCTTTCGTTTATTGTTTCGATGGTAAAACTTTAATTTATCACGGGCTGTATACTCCATATAGTATAATGTCTTGTTAATATATCTCATAAGAGCTTCACGTTTTGTTTAACACTTTGACCGCCGGCCTGACGTCTCAGTCTTTGAGTGAGCACGTAGCGCATGGCAAGAGAGCGATGAGAGCGAAAGTTTCTCGTGCCTTTGTTGTCACTCTTTTGTTACATTGCGATAAGCGGCGTAGCACATGTCGTTCTCGTTCTCTCTTTCCTACCTCATTCGTTCTCAAGAAAATCACTGAGCGTCAGATGCAAAGCTGAACGGTGAGCAAAACCTTCATGCGAATTTATATGCCACGGCGCTTAAAGTGTTAAAACCATTAAACATCTCAAAAATAAAAACGTCGTAGGTATAAAAGATACGCTTCATCAAAGAAAACAACAGTGACCGTCTAAAACATGTTCATTCTTTGCAAATCTAAACAAAGAAACAACGAGCTCTTACACAAACATTCCAAAGTATGTAAATCACACCTCTTCGTACAAACTTTCCCCCATCGGCAGTTAACCTTAACCGGCTTCTTTTGTAAATAAACACAGCAAGACTTTATCAGTGACCCTGCCGTTACAAATATCACCCAACTCTTAAGAAAGAGATCCTCCCCTTCCATCTCTCCACAATTGAGTGACCCTGTCGGGCGGGGCAGTAAATTAAACCTCCCCAGCACCGGAACCGGTTGGCAAACTTTCAACTGCTTCCGAGCAGCGATACGATCTGTTTTTCGTGCCGCCACCGTGCAAAGCTCACTCTCTCGCTCACGGTTCTGCCGCTGTGCTTTTTTTTCATTCATCCCAACGGTTTCTCTCGTCCCTTTTTCACTGCAGGTACATCAATTCCGGTCCGATAGCGAAATCCATCCTGCAGCAGTACGATGACGACATGGAAAGCTCGTACTTCCGCCGAAAGCCGACCTCTTTTTTATCGAACAGCAGCCAGGGCGGTGGCGGTGGAGCTGGCGGTGGTAGCGGCAGTGCGGGATTAATTATAGGAAGCAGCGCAACACTGCCGGCCGGCGGTGACAGTAAGCGATACGGTGGCTCCTGGCTGCCGGCCGAGGACGAAGCGGTACGGTTAGAGGGTCCAAGGTAGGTGAAGATCGCCCGCAATGCTGAAAATTCCGTCCAAACAATCATAATTTTCAAAACCCCGGGTAAACCGGAGGGAAGGGTCGGTGGCCCTCCGTCCCGTTTGCCACCACAAACTTTGCGACACAAGATAACACATTTTATTCGTCTGACCTTCCCAAAACTCCCTTGTTCGTGTGTATGTGTGTTTTTGTTGCTGTGCTTTGCTCAATGTTCCCTTTTCCTGTTATTAATGAACGAGTAGAAGAACGCCCTGAAATCCAGTGTAAGTCCTTGTTTTTTTGGTTCAATGTACGCAAAATCCAGTCTCGGTGTAAACATTACTGTTTTTTTCCCTGCCCTACCTTGGTATGCTGTGTATTCCCATATTTTTTTGTGAATGTTATTTAGAAGCTCATGATTACTTTATACACTCCTCCGTACGGTGTTCATTCCTCGTAAATCCAATGTACAAATTCCCTTTGTACGAGCTCCCTCCCTATTATTCCGCTGTCTGTATCGCTCTGCTCTAAAGCCAGTCAAAGAGCAGGACGGAAAGCTGTAATTTCATACCATTTTCCATCCCATTGCTTCATCTCGCTTGTATTGTTTTCCCACTCCATTCTTCAACCCACTCTTTCTCTCATTCGCTGTCTCTATGGCATACCGTTTCCCGGGAATGGGTTTCATTACTGTTGGAACAAACAAATAATCTCCCTCGACACAATTCTGAACGGCTGAATGCTAGCAGCCCGTTTATTGCACCAGTCCCAGTCCGGACGGTGTCCTGTATTGGTAAAACATCTCGACAGACATTTATTTGCACTTCCCGGCGCTTCCTGGGTGTCTCCTGCTCACTTGCAAATTATGGAGCAAGGCAAGGCTTTCGTTTTGATCCGAGTGCTGTCAGGATGAGTGAAAGGTTTGATCTTGTACTTCCGCTGTAGAGCCAACGCAAGTACAGGACCGGTGCAGCGAAGTGTAAAAGATGTAAA
>AXCO02014648.1:0-10151 GCA_000473525.2 Anopheles melas
CTCTTTTTGAATTTCCTTAATGTTCTTAAAGCATTTTGCATTAAATTTGTGCGTATATCGGATAATGACTGTATTAAACAGGTGAAAAGCTGATAGGTTACGCTTCGCGGCATTCAGCTGATGTGAAAAGAAAACGTTTACGAAATTGCAACCAAATCCATTGTAGAATTTTAACATGGAGCATTTAATTAAGTTTCAATCAATGATTCTTTCATTTGGTGGAATGTTCCGCTTGAAAAGATACACTGTTTAAATGATTATCGAAATCAGATGTTGTTTCTCCTTCAACCCATTTGCTGCACCTATCAATAATTCGTTTAGCTGTATATTTGACTCTTTGTGACCGGAGAATGATACATTAACCAAGTTGAGCAGTAAAATTATATTATGTAGAACCATACAACATTTAATTCTAGTTTTCGTCATTGTATGATGGAGTAAGTCTCGGGTGGAGCTAAAATGAATATGTAAATGGTACATTAATTAATAGGACAAAATTATGTTTGCCAACAGCAATCGGAGCTATCTTACCCCAAGTAAATTTCTCGGAACGTAACCTTCGCTACCCAAGGAGCTGCGAGCCCACCACCATTCTCGTTCAGCTTCATCTCCTTTCCGGATGATAGTCAGCGTGTCGTTGACAAAGAAGCTTAATTCATCAGGCTGCTGAGATTCGTAAGAGAATACAGCATACACCTCTCCATTGTTCAATATACCCAGCTTTTCCTGTATACCTTTAAAGAACGAACAACATGCATTTTAATTACTAATGTTGATAATTTACGTGTCATGTACATGTATTATTCTATGCTTAACTGATATTAAGTAACGCTCTTGCACGCAACAAGAGATGTCAGACATCTCATATTCTCACCATATTATCTTGTGATTGATGTTCACTTAATACCAGACCACTTAATTCAGACATTGTTGATGATCTTCTTTACTTGTTGAGGATTTAACCTCGGAAAAACTTGCATGTAAGTTCCCAAACGGTGGTGCATTTTATAGTTGTACCGACTAGTGTTGTTATATGCAATTCGAATCCGTAAACTCTTTTCAATTTGGTAACGCTAGGTTTTGAACATGTAAAATCCCAACTAGATTCTGGAAAGTGTATAATGGGTGACAAGACAGCCAACATACATTTTCCATTCCACGACGTTCTATATACAATGGAACTCCTCAGAACGAGTTAAATCCGTTATGCGGTAGGCTCTTTTTCATACAATTTGTATGAAAAGTAAAATAATTGGTTCCACGCCAAGAAAAGTGTAAGTATACAAAGTGTATATGCATCAAAACCATACGGAACACTTCCACGTGGCAACAATAATGCATTGATCAATTATTAGTAACAAAGTTCTCGCCTTTACGAGCAAGTAGATCAATAATACATGCAAGAACAGACCCATCAATACACCACACAACACTGAGATGTAAATTAACTATGTCAAATAGAATGATACATCGAAGGTAAAAAGATGGGATACCTTAAAATCTCTTTCACAACGTCCTACTCTGCCCTCTTCCTAGCTTCCCTTTCCGCAATCCCCTTTTAAGAGGCGAAAGAGATTCATGAAGTCCAAAACCTCTATAATTATACACAACAACAACATCAATTCATCTCACACTTGTGAAACACACGCTTCTTAGAGAGGTACATTACACACTAAAATTCACGTCCGGTCTACTTCCACAGCCAAAACCGAAGAGAGCCTCCAATATTGTAAAATGAGAAGGAAGAAAATGGAGCAATTAAACTGAAGACTCTTTCTGACTTACTCTACCTGTCGATAAGCGTAGCAAAACTCTCAGCTCCGTTATCTGATCTGAAAAGAGTTATCTGGACGTAGAGTGGACGGCTTTCCGAGCAGTCCCGGCTTTTTTTTCGATTGTTGTATGACTTGGTAAATTTTGGACTGGCAGTGAGAGTTGATGAGTCACGTTACACTTTTCATCCAGAATTATACATTACCCCTTTTGGAAATAGCTAGATATTTAACGATTCTTAGTGTTGAAACTCTCGACATGATAACAATTTCTTATTGGGAACAAACATGAAATTGCTCGTTATGCGAGATTTTACCCATGAACAGGGATATTTATAGAGCATTTAGATTTGCTTGTTTTGCGTAAAATTCGTTTTGAGAGGGGACTCGTTATGAGGGGTTTTAATTTGTATGTATGTATAGGTATATAACTATAATAATAATTATATATAATATAATACAATTCGAATCCGTAACCTTTTTTCGATTTGGTAATTATTTATAATTTAAAATTATAATTTAAATTTATAATTTTTCGATTTGGTATAATAATAATTATAATTCGAGTTGGGAGTTTACGCATTCAAAACCTAGTGTTACCAAATCGAAAAAAGGTTACGGATTCGAATTGTATGTACGATATTGACAATCGTTTCACGTGTTCGAAAACTAGTGTTACGATGTTAGTGAGCTGGCTTGAGAAACCCTGTAATATATTTTATATTTGTATAAAACGAAATAAGCAGTCTTTAGTCATAAATCAACTTACTATAAAGATATTCTGAGCAACCGTCAAATCCTTCTTCATCCTCTTCGCATTTTTCGGCAGGAGTTTCGTGATCGGATAGAGTTGCTGCAAACAAACAGGCGCCAGACTCGACCAGAAACTTTACCATGGGCAAATTATTGCAACTGGCTGCACAATGCAAAGGGGTCCACCCATCGGAATCCTGTGCATTCACGTCGCATCCAAAATTTACCAAAAATCTGCAACATAATGAAACATTTAATAAGGTTTTACTTGCAAGAAAAATACAGGGGTTTACATTAGAACTGAAGACCGCGAGATACTTTGATGAATTTGATGAATCGCTACTTACTTTACTATTTCAAAATGTCCCGCGCATATTGCATTGTGCAAAGCTGTAATACCTTCATCATTTGCTGCACTTGGATTTGTTACCTGTAACAATAAGAGATTGTTGTTTATAAAATTGAGCATTATTTATTTAATTATAAATAAAAAAACAATGTTTAAGCCTATTACATTAGTTTGACTCACCTGCATCGCAGTTTTCTCGACGAGTTCCAGTTCTCCTTCCAAACTGGCATCCAACAGTAATGCCAACGGATCGAAACTTACACGCCGTGAAAGTTTATGTTTACTTCCTTCGCCTAATGTAATACCATTCCCGTTATCGGTCCCAATGTCAGCAGCATTCCCTTGAACATCTGGTTCCATTAGGATGAAATTACGCTTCCTTCTAGTTACTTCATTATCTGAATTTCCATCAGTACTGTTACAATTCCCACTTTTTAGCTTTTTCAATCGTTCTATTGGATGTTCTCGACCAGCATGAAACTCAATATTATCTGACACATATTTTGTACTATGCAAAGATTCGCTTTCGCAGTTACTATGTTGTGTAGTCTCATTTACCTCGCTAGTATTAGCAGTAGATATCTCCTTTCGTTTATTTATTATCTGTTGCGTTGCGGATGAAATTGGAAACTTATTTAATCCTGTATTAGCATTGCAGTTGAGATTGACAGAGTTTGTAAAGTTCTTTAACTTTGGTTGTTCTAAAAATGGATGTTTCCGGATAGTTAAGGGTTTTGCCTTAATTGGGAGTTTATCATTTACCGTGGACTGTTTATTGATAGCCCCCTGCAAACTTAAATCCGGAATATCAAAAGAGGCTGACGCCGGTGCATCGATTTCATTGTTTGTTAATCCTTCAATAAAAGCTACATTCATTTCGTTACCATATTCCTCTATTTCATTATTATTCCCCGATACCACCAAAGGATTTGTTCCTGCATTGCTGACACCGGAAATTTTGTTGGGTTTAGGAGGAAGGGCTGGTCGATTGTTACTGTTTGGATTTGTTGAAATTGTTGTTGAATCAGCTTCGCTCAATGTCATGACATTACTTTCAATACATGTTGGAACTTTACGTGTGACTCTCGTGATTTTTACACCCGTTGTTCCACATAAATTGAAAGAACTGGCAACCGTAGATGAGCTAGGCTTCATAGTAAGCGTAGGTGCTACACTGTTGATTGGTTTTCTGGGTGATACCACCAAATTTCCTAAAGGAATGTTTTGCAAAAAAATGTGGCTAGCTTTTGGTTGGCTTAAGTTACTATGTTTTAGTTTATCTTGACTATTTCCAGTTGCGCTTGCTATTTCAATATTACTATGGTTTGACTGTCCTTTATCTAAACTTACGACCAAATCTGATTCATAATAATTAGAGTTATCGCAGTTTGATGGTGAATTGGAATTATTCTTTGTTTCAAAATCATCAGATATCATGTTTTGGTGCACTTCCTTCCCAGTAATTGTACCATTTTCTGTTCCCGTTCCAGAAACGTTTCCGAGATTTTCTGCGAAGCATGATCGATATTGCTGTTGTTGGTGCTGCTGCTGTTGGCGAACAGCGAGTTTTTTTTCATCACTTTCCGGTGCGAACAACATACTTTCCTCACCACCAATAGTTTTCACACTAGTTTCATGTTCCCACTGGTAATTTTGTAGTTGTAATTGCTGCACATGTTGTGATTGTATATAGTCAGAAGAATTGCTAATCGACGGCTGAGGTTTATCATTCATGCTCAACAATGAAGATGCAGGCGAAGTAAAGTTCGACCCATCACCTAAAGATGAGGATTTCGCGGGAATATGATTAAACGGTTCCACTGCAACGATATTTCCTCGACTCAAAGTTCTTGAATGCGAGGAGATGATGTGTGTTGACGAGGATCTGTAAAACAATATTATTTTAAAGTTACAAATATAATACCATATTCCTCTGGGTGTCCCAGATGTATAATATTAATGCTATTAATGATTCCGACTGAAAATGACAATTTTGAACCTTTTTAGAATGAGTTTTAAAATCCGATCAAAAGGGATTTTTTTCCATTTCATGTTCCTACTGGTAATTTTGTAACTGTAATTGCTGCACATGTTGTGGTTGTATATAGTCAGAAGAATTGCTAATCGACTGCTGAGTTTATCATTCATGCTCAACAATGAAGATGCAGGCGAAGTAAAATTCGACCCATCTCCTAAAGATGATGATTTCGCGGGAATGTAATTAAACGGTTCCACTTCAACAATATTTTCTCGACTCAGAAAATTATTCTCAGCTCAGCTATCATCCAGGGATTACTGAGTTAGAATTCTAATATGGTGTGTAACAGATAATACACCCTATCTATGAATCTTTGGAAAAAGATCAACACAATGTTAAATAATTTCCGAATACATCGGAAGCCCCAGAATCTAACGGGAGAAAATCTGGTATCATATTCGCCGTTCGAATCGATGAAGGTGTTGATTCTGAGATACTAAACCCCTGAGTTTTGTCGTTTTATTTAAAAAAAAACACAAAATTTTAAATAGTGATCTTTTCGACAAATACTACCGCAAAAAAAATCCATGCCCGTCAAACATTGCGAGGGTTGCGAATGATATAATCTGCTCGAAATCTTATGGTATTTTACAAACTCTTTGATTTTTATGCATGGATTTTTTTGCAGTAGTATTTGTCGAAAAGATCACTATTTAAATTTTTGTGGATTTTTTAAAATAAAATGACAAAATTCAGGGGTTTAGTATGCTACAATTTGCACTGTTATACCTGCTCTTGGGGTGCTATAATTATAACTGCTAAAACTAGGGGTGAAAAAACTACCAAGGCTCGCAAGCTCTTTAATGCGAGGGCCCTGAGGCGGTGAACTTGTATGGTGTGCGAGCCCTCGCGCCCTCGCAAATCGCTGTCAATTGCATGGCGGGTGAATAAAAATCAAAGAGTATTTAAAATACCATAAGATTTCGAGCAGATGATATCATTCGCAACCCTCGCAATGTTTGACGGCATACTAAACCCCTGAATTTTGTCATTTTATTTAAAAAAAATCCACACAAATTTAAATAGTGATCTTTTCGACAAATACTACCGCAAAAAAATCCATGAATAAAAATCAAAGAGTATTTAAAATACCATAAGATTTCGAGCAGATGATATCATTCGCAACCCTCGCAATGTTTGACGGGTAACCTCCAATTAAAAAGCACTCCAGTTAAAACACATCCAGTCAGCGGTAACCTACTGTAAATTGGTTATGCATCCTCCTTAAATACGAAATATATGTTTATTTATCGCAACAGAATAATACAAGCCGGTAATAAAAAAATGCTGATAAAAATACTCTAAAAATATGACCTAAATGTTGTTTACATCAGAGCTATACGAAAAAGTGTGCGGATTACAGTGTTTCTCTAGCCAGCTCAACAATGTAAGCATCATTTCCAATCCATAAAATCCCTATTTAACATTGTCAAATGAATGTCATGCGTAGCGGAATTTAGGGGAAGCGTGCCACCTTAAGCATTTAATGTTATAACTCACTAAAACATGTTTATCAAAAGCCGATATAAATCTCATAACCATTTTACATCTATTTCCTCACTTACTAATGAGTTTCGCTTGAAAAAAGTGCAAAAAAAAACTATTTATGAAGCGTTTTAAAAAGGATCGAAAAAGACGTTGTTTTTGGGCTATGGGGCAAGATTGCCACCCGAATGGGACAATACCTGGTTAAAATAAACGTATTTCTTAGATAATTTGATTTTTTTTATGTTGGAATAAAAACTAGTGTAGGTGGCACTAGTGTATGTATTCCTACTTGTCTTGAGTCACCAATGAACCCTTTTTGACCATCAAATGTACCACAATATGGTTTGTTACTGGTCTGTTTTTCCGGGGTGGAATGCGCTCATATGTAATAGCGCACCATACCACAGCACGCTACAACAATAGCAGTTTTCGAGCAGCTATCAAAGTGGGTATAATATACAGGTGGCTTTCTCTCAAGGTGTATGAATTTCGAAGGCTGAATGTTATCGCTTCTGTTTGTGAATGAAGATTTTAAGAGTGTTTTGTGTATTCGTCAAGCCTGCAGAAAGGTTGTTTGAGCAAAAGTTTTCACTCGTCCTGTCAAAAAGCGATATTAAAACTTGGTTATAAAAAACATGCTATAAATTACAAAAATACAAAAACAACCGAAGTTATTTCACGAATTGCATTAAATAAGTAAAAAATTACATAAATGAACTGAATTCAATCAAAGAAACATCAGTAATCAAGATTATTTTGTCTGTAAAACGTGATATTCAACATACACGAAAATCCGAGTTACGCGAATGTCTCCGGAACGCGTTATTCGCATAACTCGGGGAAAGACTGTACCGGCGGTCCCCGAGATACACGGTACCTCTTATACGCGGATTTCCAAATTTGATAGTTCTTTGAGCAAATTGTACTGTCAAATCATCCATTTTGAAATACCAAATAATTTCCATTTTGAAATACCAAAAATTTTTTACCAGAGATTCGACTTACGCGGAAATTCGAGATACGCGGTATTTTGCGGCCGTTTTCGGTCCCCATTAACCGTGTATCTCGGGGACCGCCTGTATATGAAATTCGGCAAGGTATACCTAGTCATTGGAATGCAACCAACTGTATACACAATTGATCATTTAACTTAAGTTGTTTTTTGATAAAATGCTTGGTGGCACACTTGCCCCAAATTCCGCGATACCAAGCAACCAATGACAGATCATTCGAGTTTTCATTTTTATTGCAGAATTGTATTTTACGGGATTGAATTATTCGTTTCCGATGTTGAGCTGGTTAGAGAAACCTTGTATTTCGGACCACTTCTGTTAACGCCACGGACCGCAAGTTGTCCACGGACCACAGGTTGGATACCACTGGTTTACATGATCGCTTTATATCAATATGGGGTTTCTTTAGCAAACTCAACATATTAAGCAAACAAATCAATCCTATTAAATACATTTTAACAATAACAACGGAAACTCAAATGATCGTCATTGATTTCTTTGGTACGTCCGACAAACATTTGACAATGTTGAGTTGGGATTTTACAAATTGGAAATGAAGCTTACACTGTTGAGTTGGCTAGAGAAACCCTGTAAAGCATGTTGTAGAAAACAAATCTGTACATAACATTAAACGGTTGATTTGTCGATTTAATGGTCAAACAAACCAAACAAAATAAAAGATATCTAGAAATCAACCAAAGTTGTAAAATGAGAAAGTTGGAAATGAGAGCGAATCGTGCGGCAAAGTGTTAATTGCGTATCTCGTGGACAACCTATAGTTGGAGTTTTGCCATTTAAATAAGAATGTAACTGATTAATTTCTATATGAAGACCACAGCAAAAGAAGCAAAGAAGTTTTCCACAAAACAATTTCTTCGCGGCAATTACAGTGTCTGTTTGTGCTCGTAGATGGATGACGATGAGTGCACAATAACTATGAAATTCTTCAATCAAACTATCGAACATCTAACAATAAATGATGGCAGCTAGAATAAGTCAGTCTTACTAAGACTGGATTTCGACTACTCCGGGCAACTATTACTAAATTGGATGTAATCACATCTAAGCAGATATTAATTATTTTAAATTAAGACAACTAAAAAGATAGCAAATGTGCTCTAATAAAATTACCTCGAATGCAACGGCTGGTTAACACTGGATGGGGTTATTTTTCCGTGATTATTTTGTCCTGATCCTGGACTAACATTTCCTGCATTCAAATTGTAGTTTTGTACGTTGAGTATTCGTTTTTTATTTATCCGGCTTTGCAATTCCACAATACGTTTGTCTACCGAATGTAGTTCTATCTGGCGCTGATGTAATGTTTCTCTCTGCATATTTAAGCGGGCATTCTGTTGCATGGATAATTGATTACGATACTGTAAAAAATACCACAAAAGATTATTCAATACATCAATCCATCCATGATGTAATTGTTTATCTATTAATTTCATCTTACAGCAAGTTCCAAGCGCAATTTTTCCAACTCTTTCGCCGCGGGTGTAGCATTATTGTTGTGGGGATTTGAATTAGGACTGTATGAAATGCCATTTGTACCATTACCGACACCTCGTCGATCACGTCGCAACTCTTCAAGCTGGCGTGTTAACGCTTCAACTTTAGCTACTGCAAGAGTAAGCTCCTTTTCCTTCTCACTGAATAGCGCTCGTATAGAGTCAAGGTCATTACCCAGCGTAACGTTATAGGTTTTTTGTAAATCTACTTGTCCCCTCAAAGCCCTGAGGCGTCGCAATTTTGATTCCTGGGCTTCAACACGCTCGCGCAATCGACGAAGACGCTCAGCTTCAGAAACCGAAACAGCATTACGTGTTTCTTGTGATTTTAGGAAACGTAAACGTTGTTCCTTTGCCGCAAGCATCTGGTGCTGAGTATCAATCTGATGTTGTTGACGCATTGCCATTGAACGTAGTTCTGCAGCAGTCGGTCGATCAGCTCGGTCATGCAGCTGAATCTAGGACGAATAAAAATCTACCATTACTACTAAAACAAAGTGTAGATTGAGCATACCATGAATATACGCATACATTATCTTCACTATAACTCGGTTGCTTCATTCCATGATATACATTTAACAAAATTCAGAATAAGATGAATGTTGAATTAAATGTAATAAAACCAATTGAAACTCGTTCGTGCTCGATTGTAATGAAACACACGAAATGCTCACTTCACAAGACAATTTTATGCTAGTAAAGAAGGATGAACTGGTTATATACAACTTCAATGTTTTACAAAAGATTATTATAAATTCTCACGTATTTCCACGCGTCCACGTATTTCCAGAGCACAATAGTTTTTCACAACATGTTGGTGGAATCCAGATATGCTTCAACCTGTTATAAACTACCAAATATTTCAATATCTAAGAAATGCTCTAGACGTGTACATTCACAAAAACCACCATTTTCACTACTGGAATGCCCGAAACAACGAAAATATTGATTTCGAACATAAACTCTACAAGTCTTTATTTTGTTAGATTTTCACACAACTAAGTTAACTGTATTTTCTCTAAATACTTTTCCATAGGATTTTACAGATGACGACAACACGCCATTTTGTGTATATCGTAAGTTGATATTATACGGACGTCACCGTCCAAATAGACATACAGCGAAAACGTCGCGCGCGATAAAAAGTAGCTCAATTTTGCAAACAGAGCTACTCGTCGCGCGCGACAATTTTGCTTCATCCGAAATAATCGAATTATCTAGTTT
>AXCO02014746.1:0-12717 GCA_000473525.2 Anopheles melas
TAATGGCACGATCAACCTTTTGAACAGGGGAGCGCGGAGACGAGTTTGTTTAGAAATATTTAAATCATAGCGCTTCTTCCTCTTGTTGCTTGGGGAAATATTTTGCACCGAATGCTTTCGGAAAAGACACTTTTAATTTCACGCCTGACTGTTTATTACCGCCGGGTTGCTGTTTCCTTTCTGTTGTGGCTGGGGATTTTCAACCTTTTACTGTACACTCAATTGTATTGAACGTTGTACCTTTTTTAGTTCCATTTTAAGTGAAATAATTAGAGATTGAATAAAACTCTTATGGGATAGGTTTTTTTTTACAAATCATGTTAAGGTCTTTTTAAACTCGTAAACATCAATGGATACTATGCAATGCATTACACCTCCTTAAGGGTTAATCGATAGTTTTTCTTCCCGTCGGTTGGTGGTGCTGCCGTTGGCTAAATTTAAATTTTCTTCATCCCCAGCGACCAGCCACAACTCGTGAGAACACTCACGCAGGTAAATTTATGCTACCATTCTAAGTATCTCATACACCCCCTCCCCCCCGCCTGCTCTATCAACCCTCTCACGTGACAAAAACCCAATTCCGTACCGAACGGTGACACGCTTACAAACGCATCCCAGCACAGAGAGAAGAGAGAGAGAGAGAAAGAGAGTGGGACAGGGAGGACAAGAGAGAGTTTCCCGCACCCGGTAGCACAAGCAGCAGCAGCAGCAGCAGCAGCAGGTTCGCAAGCATAACGAGTGTCCCATCCGATAATAGCACCCGACCGACCGGGCATACCTTGTGTCGCGGCTTTACCGGGCGTACGGTCGAGCGCCGCAACCGGTTTTTAGCCCCCCCCCCCTCCCTTCGTTAGCCCTCCCACATCCGGTTTGCTGTTTTAAAAAGGGTCAGTTTCCTCCCCGAGATCGTTGTTTCTCGTATCCCAGGGCCCAGGGTGGAATTTATTGGCGATACAAATTACCACCTCCATCTCCCAGAGCCAGCAGCAGGGCAGTGTATTTACGCGGTCCCGAAGCTGAACGCCACGCGGTAGAGGATGATGTCGAGGCAATGGGAACGAGTGAGAGTTTTCTTATAAGAAGCGACCGGCGGCCCAGATCCGATTGGTGAGTAGTTTAAGCCGTAAAGCCGGCTTCCCGTTTGTATCGTGTGGCCTAACGCCGGATAATGGCGAGGCAGTGGATAATCTGATTTAGACTATTAGGCTGGCGATTTCATTAGGAATTTCATGTCGCATTCTTTGGCTTAAGCCGATGCTATAAATTATTTATATCAATAGCATCAATATAACTTGGAATAGAACTATTGAATGTTTCGTAGTCATGTTGATTTAGTCGGAAAAAATGCCCTGTTTTACTACGGCCACTTCGAAACCTGCTCAATGTTCAAACACAAGCAAGATGCGAACAGCATCAAACTAAATTCAACAAACAGGAGAGTTCGTGCGATATAAAACAAATAATCAATATTTATCACGAGAAAAGTGATTTATTTTATACGATACTACCACTTATGATAGCCATGCTACGTTATTGAAACTTGAAGACACGTTACACGTAAAATTTGCTGCCAAATTTATCATCTGAAAGTAGACAACGTTTTCACCAATGCCACACATTTCAAGCATACCTTATTTACCTCTACCATTGCAGATCCCAAAGACTGTCCCCCCGACACCAAAGACGGCAAATTTGGCGGTCATGGTCAGAGAAGCAATCACCCCATTTTAAGTCCCTTCAAATGGCGTTTACCTATGCTCGCGCGTTAAAAACTGTGTCACTGCACACAACAACCAACGACTACAGACTATGAATATGTATGCGGTCAAAGAAAGTATATTAAGCAAGAAAAAAAAACGCAAACCTTCCCCGATTTCTAAAAGGATTTATTGCTACCAACATCGCTGGACTAGCACGTGCACGTGGCCAGCCACACAGGCAAGCGGGGAAACTCTGTCAACGATGCACCGACGCTGCGCATCGATCGCATACGCATTTGGCACCATCGTGCATACGTCGCCAGTTGGGAGCAGCAGGGCAGCGAGAAAGTAAAGAAAGCTGATGCAGTCGGTCATCACTGGACAACTGGCCGAACGGTTCCGGGCTGTCCAGAGTGGCACGTTGCAAAAATGTGTCACGACGTTCGCATTTTCCATTTGCTTTACGTGAGTGCGTGTGTTTGTTTCGTTGACTTTTCATCGCACTAATCAGTGTTGAGCTTTCCACTGTCTTATCTCCGTAGGGACGTGCAAAACAGACATGCGGTGAATTGTACTTACATCCATTTTCTCCCATCCAAATGGACCGAATCGTGCTTCCGTTTTGCCGGTTGTAAATCTCGCGCCTGAAGCTTAAACGTCACCATCATCAGCCATCTTTATCGTTTGTTGGAGCTGACGATGACGATGTTAATCAGCACAAAGCAATATACTACCACACAAAGCCCCATAAGGAACCGCTTGCAAGTAATATATTATAATTGTTTTAAAATATGCCACACCTACATAAATCCGGCCTTGTGAGTTAAAGTTACAGCAAAAAGAGGTTTCTAAATTTCCGCCTATCTTTTGTATGAAAAATCATTTTAACAATTCAGTAAATTCCAACTGATCACAGCGTCACATCTGAGTGATCCAGCAGAGCGGTTGCAAACATGGTGTCGGCATGACTTCCTCGACACTGCACACTAGCCCCCTCCCTCTGGGGTGGTGGCCATGGGTTTCATGCTCTGGCAGGCATCAGCAAACATTGGTTTCTTTTCCTTCCGCATTTGAAAGGTGGCAACAAAACAAACCGTCGCTCCACCATCGACCGTCTGTGTGTTGGGGTGTGCGCCTTTCCAGTGTCTTATCACTTCCGTCTTCGTTGTGTTTATTTTTTATGTTTTGCTATTCCGTCCTCTTCCTCACCCTAGCTCATCATTTATGCAATATGCGCTCCACACCTAGAGCGTGCGCTGCTCCTCTCGTGTTCATATTTCTCAAAGACAAAGCCGTTTTCTATCTTCAAACGCGCAGATGGCAATACGACCATTCGAATAATCGTGGCCCAATCCGTCAATCAGGCCGCGGCAAAGGAACTACAGCGCCGCATCGCCTCTGAAACGGAACGCTATCAGTTTGGTTCCGTTTTGCATTCACTATCAACCGGAAGTGGGCAACGATCGCGCCGCACTGCCGACCGTAGCAGGGGTGGGGGAGGGCACAGTGCAACAATTGTGTGGTTGATGATCGTTTGCAATCGTTTCTAGTCGGCGATGCGTCTTGGTGCGCGGTTGGTTGCTTGTTAGTAGCCCCGCGCTTGTGGCACTTATGCTGCACTTATGCTGTACTGCCGTCAGTAGTATTGTGCGTAAACGATGTGAAGCAGCTTCCAGCGATTTAATTCGATTAAACGAGTAGTAGCATTTCCTCCGAAGTAGTTTGTGTGTGTGTGTGTGTGTGTTCGACCTTGGTGAGATTGTGATTGCGAGAAGGCGAAGAACACGCCCTCTTCAATCGGGCAATTGTGCAAAGCATTGTTCAGGATTTCCCATCACAGCCCAATTTACGCCAAAGTGGTTGGAAATGGTTTTAGTTTTATAGCGTTTTTACGAGCTGCTCAATAGAAGCAGGTAACGAGCATAATTGATGATTAAAGGGTAGGGTAATGTCGTTTAGTTAATGGAGTTTACATAATGCTGTTTTTTAATAATGTAAATGCATTTTAAAGCAATGCATAATTGTTAATTTAATACACTCTAAGGCATATTTTTCCAATTGAAAAATGCTATTTATAGCCGGAGATATCTTTGACTCACATCGTATATTTGGCATCTCGTGCACACGAAAAGCGATACATTTATCGAATAAATATTCAATAAACACAATTCGTTCATAACTTATACAAACCGTAGATTGATTTAGCCCCTTGAACTCTAAGCCCATGAGGCCCAGCGTGGCTGAATATCCGCATAAATAAGAAGAGAAGCACTTCCGAAAATAATTTCCTTTTTTTCTTTATTGCTCCACAAAACTTTTCCCTTCCAACTTTGCCTTTGCATTTGTTGGATGTAACCATATAAAACAACGTAAAAAAAAACACACACACACACACAAATACATGAAAGGTGGCGAATCTGAACGACACTTCCCGCATAACCACACACTCACGATCCCGTTCGTCCACGATCAGTACCGCCCGGTCTGCAATATTAAAATCAACTAACAAAAACACAAAAAACAAACTGACACACATCCACGAGCCTAAGAGTATGTGTTCCGACCAAAAAGCCAATGCTGTACGAATCTTAAAAAAAATGAAAACGCCATAAAACATATGAAACATCGAAAATAACGCCCACCAAAAGAAAAGCAAGAAAAAAAATTCGAACCCATTTCCATCCCATTTCTCATATGAGAGATCGGGAACAAGTAATAACAAAAAAAAAACGAACGAACGAACGAACCGAAACGGTTCGTTAATAATTTAAAGAAAATGCTTTCATTTCCAGGCCACCATTCCCTCTACCCGGTGAAGTTGGAGTTAACGAAGTGGGATGTTTTTTGTTTCGGCAACATTACAACCAAATCAAAAAAAAAACAGTGACTAAAACGGCATGCAGAAAAAAGGCACGATGGATGGCAATGAAGCTGAGTGTGGCCAAGCCCTGTTGTTAACCTCGCCAAAAAAAAACATACACACACACAGCATTTGCTGCCCTCGAAAGTGATCCTCCCATCCGCACTGCAAAGTTTTGCGGTCGAGCTCTTTTGTCCTGCACGCATCGAAGGTCACGCACATGGGCACGAGAGAGCGCACCGGCCAGAAAATGGCACGAGTTGTTATTTTCCACGAATGGAATCGCGACTCAATCGCCCCTTCGCTTCGATTTTCCACTGGCGGTGGAAATTTACCAACAAGTGAAATTGTTAAAAATCCCTGACAAGGCGTGGAAAAACGGGCGTACAGTGTTCACTTTGGTTTTGGGGAGGGCAAAGCGCATCACAAGCGCCGGAGCTGCCCCTTGCACGATTCCACAACAAACCCGCGCACAACATGCCTCCGTCTTGGAGCATGTTGCACGGGGGCAAAGGCTGCAGCAACAACAAAGGGTTTGTTTATCTACACACGCACACATCGCACATAGTAGATTTGAAGTTGCTTTCCGCCTCGTGGTATGAGGCTCTGTGTGTGTCTGTTGATCTTAAACATGCACGCTCTCTCGGCGCAAAGCGAAGGCGGATCTACGACAGGGATCGCGGATTGTAATACCAAGTTCTTTTGCCTTCCTTGCCTTGCCACGATCAGCATAATGTACAGCCCTCAGACTCACATCAGGGGGAAGCCGAACGCACCGTGTATGTGTGTGAGTGTGTGCCCCATTAATCAAGCATAATTTATTCAATTATACACATTACACCCATGCGGCGTATGACTGTTAGGGTGGAAAGAAAGCAAAAAAGCAGTATTTCGATGAGAGCATTAGATGGGAGCGAAAAGACGCTTGATCGTGATCTGTTCACACAATTATGATTGCAGCCTAATGCAGTCTCGAATGGAACAGGGTCGTTCGGGGGCGTTGCAGCGCAAACATCAACAAGTGATGCACCGCGTGCAGCTCAAGTGTGGCATGATGACGCAAACACAGCGGAAAGAATTATTTAGTAAATGCACAGCACACAGCACACTTGCATGCATGATCGACGGGGTGTTGATCGTTCGTTTTCGATGTTTCACACCAAGCGAAAAAGGTTGGGTTTTTGAGTGATCCAAAGAGCCGACGCGATGTTGAGCTAAAATGATGAATTAAATTTTCCAGAAAAACCCCATTTATCCATCAGTCCCTTACTATTTCAAGGAAAATAAACCAACCGGAACATCGGACAACATAACCGAACCCATTCCAATTAGAAGCTAATAGAAAAAGGCGTCTTCGGTTAACGTTTTGTATCAATATTTGATCATTTGAACTTTTCAGTTTATGTCCGCACCTCTGCTCGTTCGATCTTTTGCCGTCTCTCTCTCTCTCTCTCTCTCTCTCTCTCTCTCTCTCTCTCTCTCTCTCTCTCTCCCTCTCTCTCTCTCTCTCTCTCTCTCTCTCTCCAATTGCATTGTATGCACCAAGCATAGAGTATCGGGAAGTTCAACAACCTTCCCCCGAAAACTGTGACTGTACTAACTTTTGGACACATTTACGACCACCGAAAGAAAAAATATGCTGCCCTCATAGTAATCACCTCGTCCGCTCGCTTCGATGAACTACAATTTTCATGTTGGCCATCACACTCTTTGTGAAGGAATCGACGGGAAAAGTCTCACGCATTCGCTGCGCCTCCGCCGCTACCTATTATGACGTTTGAGCGTGTAGAAATCGAAAGAGGCGCGCTGCAACATAAAATTATGCTTCCTTCTTCTCCGTACCGCATTCGGCATTCGTTTGGATTGGGGGTGGATGAAGGAAGATGGGAAGAAGATTCGTTTTTTCTCTTCTCTTACTGTGTGTACGTGTGTGCATGTTCGAGTGTTCGCGGGGTCGGGTGAAAATGAAATCGAGAGTTTTAAAAGCGGTAAGCATGGCAGCTGCGCCGGCCGCATGCTCGTTGGCTGTGTGTTGTGAAGTGAGATGTGCATCCATCTTGCTATCCCCGGTCGAGGTCAATGCAATCTCGAGCACACAGGCAACAGCACAGCGCCAGTACGGAGTTGTACAGCTACAGACCAAGTGATGGTGCAAATGTAGGCTACCTGCATGGTCCTTTTTCGGCAACGGCCAACACAAGAGGGCAAAAAGGTCAACAGAAACAAACGAATTGCCCTTAAAACTGCAAAAAGCAATGGGAAAATGCATCTCTCTATGCGGTCCAGGATTTACACGATCCCAAATTAGCAGTTTGTCCAACAGGCCAAACCGAACGGGCTGATAACTGTATGATGGTGTTACATTCGTTCGGAAAGCCAAAAGTGGAAAGCGTTATTGTTTTCTGTACGGGAACGTTTGCAGTCTTCCAGACCGATCGCGAACTTGGCTGGACAATAAACCGGCTTTCGACACACTTATCAGCCGGCCTTGATCGTGCCTTATTTGTTGGTGGTGGCTTTTAGCCGCGATTCCACACCACACATAACGAGCTCATCAAATTAAAGTCTCGAATGTGCACAAAACCACAAGAAAGCGCATCTATATACGAGCGAGCGTTTGTGGTGGTCGTATTGTACTGTATGTATGGCGTTGGCTGTTGTTTTCGTTTAATATAACATGTTGCGAAATTGGAACGATTTCTTTTCGCTGGCCTGGAGTCATTTGCCGAAATGTTGGAGCGAAAGATGCCATGCGATGTCTTTCCGTTTCTGTGTGTAGGAATAAATAAATGCAACTATTTGCCTATTTGCTTCGTAGTACAACAATATAACCCTTATTTAGTAATACTTTGTACATTAAAAGGCGGTCCCGTGGTACAGTCGTAACCTCGAACGACTCAATAACATGCCCGTCATGGGTTCAAGCCTAGAATGGACCGTCCCCCCGTAGTAAGGATTGACTATTTGGCTGCATGGTAGTGAATTAAATCTCGAAAGCCTGTAAAGGCCGGCATGTACGCGGAGTAGGACGTTACGCCAAATAGAAGAAGAAGAAGTGTACAGCAAAAATTGTGAATTATAATACAGATAAAGTAAAAGTTTATCAATCGATCGAAATATGTTTAAGGTAACGAGGTAACGATTTTCTTCAACCGTGATACATAATATACATATTAAAAACATATACATAACATACATATGTATATAAGTTTTTTCTTTGTAATAAGAATCAAGAAACATTGATATTCACTCTTAACGTTAGTTGGCGGAGTTTGTACTTTATTACTCACGCAAAAAAAGTAACAATAAGATATAAATGCAACTAGATACACTGTTGGCCGACATACAGATACATTCCTTTTTTTCAATCTAACCACATGATAGGCCGACAATCAATGATTTATTGAATAATGATCGATAATCGAGCACATGGGACGGGCATGGCACGAGGAAAACGTGTTTACCCCACTGCAGGCTACATTAGGAATTACATTGCAAATGGAAAAAATAAATATTGATTTGCATTCTTCACCGACATGGCCACAGTCAAACCGCAGCTAAACACTAATCTATGAAGCACTGTACTGAATGTACCGACATTCGTGATTGATTGGCCTCTTGCTAATTGGATTGCAATTTTTCCCCTTTAAACTCATCAGTTTAAATTACAAACGTCTGTTGGCGACTAACATTGGGGTCCTTTCCGTTTTAAGTTGGTAGGCTGAAATTTCAGCCTGTCAGCTGTTTGCATTGTATAGCAGTTTTCGAGCAGCTATCTAAGTAGGTATAATATACAGGTGGGCTTATTTATTTATTTATTATTAAAGTATCGAGCCTCCATGGCCTACATCCACAATTAAAACAAATGTCTTATAAACTACGTGTTCCTAAAATTAGACGTAATTCAATCTCGTATGACACTAGAAGATTTCGGTACACTAAAGGTCAGGGCTATAAAATTTGAAAATAAATTAAAGTTCTTGGACATCACTAGCAACGGATCCCTAGCACAGAAAAGACGATAACGAAAATCAGTTATTAAAAATTGTCGAGTTCTTAAAGGTCTAGTAGGGACATAAAAAATTACATTTCTTAGCAATAGAGGTGCATCGATTCTACCGGTCAATAGTTTAAACATAAACATTCCTTGGGCAACCAATCTTCTCCTTTCAAGAGTTTCAAGCCCTAACAACTGACACCTCGTAAGCTGGTAGCACGTCGTTATGTTTCCACGGAAGCCGCTTAATAGCTACCCGAGTAAATTTTCGCTTATCCCAAGGTGTATGTGTATTTAGAAGGCTGATTTTTATCGCTTCTGATTCGGAATGAAGGGTTTAAGAATGTCAAGCTACCAGAAAGGCTGTTTGAGCGAAAGTTTTCACCCATCCTGTCAAAAAGTGATATTCAAATTTGGTTTAAAAAAACATTGTGTTTTCGAGCAGGTACTCGAATCTAATTCTAGCTTTGAGGCTAGAATAATCTAGACTGAAAATTGCAGGCTAGTTTATTGTGTGGTTTTGTATGGAGTGTTTACATGATTTCAGCCTCCAACTGTCAAACTCCATACAAAAAAACTAACTAGAATCGTGAAGGGCCCCATTACTTGCTGTAGGTCATGAAAATTATAGTGAGTAAAATGCCACCTTGAAGAAATAGCGAGGAGTTGCAATTCTCATTTAATTTTCTTTCTTCACACGATCGCTTGCCTCGCTTTGGAGATGGTTACAGCAAACACACATACACACAAAAACACCAAAGCTGCCCATCATGCTTAGAGAGCTACTGTAAACTATTTTTGACACGCCGCATATTTTGGTGTTGCGAGCACGAGACCGCACGACTGCAATCCAACGTGCCGGGGGGAGACCGACCCCATGCCCGGCGAGCTGCCGGTTTGCCATTTTTCATCCCAAAAATGTCAACCACACTCCGTGACCGTACGGTCAAATACAAAAACACACACACACGTGTGTGTGTGTGTGTATGTGGTTGTCGCCAGATTAATTCCGCGGGATTCCGTGAGCGTGTGCAGTGGATTTGGTTTTCTAGTAGTGTTCTTTCCTTTCGCCACACAGCACACCATACTCAAACGTGCCGGGTCCTCGAATAATAGCGTTCACCACCAGCCAGCATACTTTTTTGGTTCTCTTTCTCGCTCGTTTCCATTGACCGCCAGCGGACAACATTCTCATCCATTAAGTGGTCCTTTCCCTCCCTTGTGCGGTGTCGTTCTTCATAGCGCTGCAAATAAAGTATTCCTCGCACGGGCACTGGCAACGATCCATCACTCCGGCGTGGCTTGGGGGCTAGAGACCCCACAATTTGCCTGTCCCGTACACGGTAGAGCATACTATCCCCTGCAGGGACACCAAACAAGGCAAACTATCAATCTGCTTCGATCGAAATGCGAAAGCTGATTCAAATTCCATACACACAAATACACACACGAACAGTCGCATTTGGGAGGGGGTTTGTGTGGCCAGAAAAAAAAAAACGCACCCTACGACTGTCACTGGCCCTTAGGATGATTAGAACTTTAATAAGTAGAAAAAGACAGTTTCAAACAACAACCGCAACAACAAAAAACCCTAAAAAACCATCAACGAAATGGCTTACTAAAACTTGTCCTCTTCGGTGCCGGACACTGCCTTTCCAGGTCCCTTTTGGCACGCAGTAATGGCGCCTCGAATCCTGACGGTAGCACAATACACACGCACACAAAGAAGACGAAGATGCGCAACATAGCGCCAATGCTCCGCCTCTGACATCATCTCCCCACAGCAAAGCACACACACACACACACACACACAGCTGTGTGTCGTTGGCCGGCTGGCATAGGAAGAAGTTTCGCTCGGTGAACTACACCCTGGAGGAAGAAAAGCATGAAAAGCAAACGAGCAGCGACAGCAACAACCCCGGGAGCCGGGCGCATTAAAGTTAAACTGACGACTGTGGCCATCTTTTCGTACGGTCTGAACACACTGTAACACATCCGGGAAAAAGTGACGCCGATGATGCCGAATGATAATGTGGATGATTTGCTTTCGCATCATTTCACGCGGGAGCATCCTTCAGCGATCAGAAAGGGGCACGCCCGCCCCCTTCTAACTTCAGTGGCCGCTCTAACTACGTATAAATCGTAAACGTCTCTTTTGGTGGTACGACGGTTGTGCATGTTGTCGCTCCTGACAGGAGATTTCAGTGTACGCGGGCAGAGGGAGCGATCCGTTTATGTTATCCGACTCTGTGGCATTCGGAGATATCGTTAATCTTCACTCCAGCTTCTCCGTCCGTCTGTTTACGTGCACACACACACACACACACACACACACACACACACACACCCATTTCTGGCGGGTGTTGGCAAAGGGCGCGCTCTAGTGGTAAACGTATCCGGCTCCATGGGCTCCACCAATCGATAGCGATTCCGTCACACATTTGTCGCCCGTACGAGGGTGATGACGGTTTCCATCACACATGTTCTGCCATGCATCTATACAGCAAGATGCAAGAAATAACAACATAGAAAGCAAAACAGAAAGGGCGTATGATGCGTTTGCGTGAGGCGAGAAACTCGTTCACTCGTTCATCGGTTTCTAGCATCAACTGAACTTTGGCTTCAAGGAGCGGGAACAGCTTGCGCGAACGGGTTGAAGTACTTCAACGGAGGAAATATTTTATTACATTATGCTCCCTGGGATCTCTGCGCGTATCCCGGAAACGGAGGTGACAGACGATCGCACGGGACGCGAGCGGAGCTAATCCAGCAGTAAGGGACGCGGGCGGCTTAATATATATACATGAGCTTGTCCATGCACTGCTTTACGAATAAAGTGTTCGGTAGCATTATTTAACCCAGATTCAGCGTGACAACACATTTCCCCAGCGTCGTCCGGAATATTGAACCGACTGGCTGGCTAGCTGGCTGGTTGGCTGGCCTACATGTTTCGAGTGTCCCGAATGTTCGACACCGGAAGGGGGGACGCATAATTCAATCCGGCGCGAGTTGAAAAATATTCATAAGCAAACTTCTTTGGCCGATTCCGGCCTGAGGAAGTTGCTCCGACTGCACAATGAGGTTCTTCTCTGTGGCATGCACATGCTGCCATACACTCTTCTCTCTTTCTCCTTCTTTTACTATGTTTTGCAGTCTTACGGCTCACCCTGACCCGAAAGAAGCGAGATCGATATGGGATATGGGAAGAAATAAGCCAGATAAATTTGGAAAAAATGCGTTCATGGGAGGTCGGGCCACGTACAATGTATGTCCCCGCTGCACGGTATGTATGTGTTTGTGTGTGTGAGTCTGTGTGAGCAGTTTCCGCTGTTCGGGAATGATTTTTAATGTGTTTATTTATTTAGTTTTTCGTTCCCTGTTCTTTTCCTCGACTCACTCCTCGCTGCTCCCATTTCTGTCGTGATTTTATGGTATTATCATAAATCACGCCGGTTGTTGCAGGCGAGCTATGAGTAATGCACACACTGACTAGGGGGAAATCTGCCAAAGATACATGGCAGTGAATTTGAAAGAGTAAATAACAGGCAGCAGTAAAATGTAGACGCGCCCTAATACTTGGGAATGTTTTATGCTACATTTTGGAATTTCAATGTCAACTTCAAGTATTCGGATTTGCTGTTCGATGGATCCAATGTCCAATAGAACAGTTTTAGGATCAGATACAAGCTATAAGGTGTCTAAGATATCATCCTAATGTTTTAATATTTAAAACTGTCCGCGTCTGTTAGGTCAACGCTCTTTTCTTTCCTGCAGCGATGGATTATAATCGATCGTTGGTGCAGACGGCCTGGCGGCCTCGAAAGAAAAGCGCAGACTTTACCTCTGTTATCAATGTACATTTTTTTACAGTCAGTACCATCGATTGCAAAACACGGAAATAACAGGAATTGACATTCGATAAAGTAAACACAGCGCACTGGGAGTCCCCACAGGGACCCAGACAAAGCGGTGGGCGAGGCAATGTTTGCAGGATGCATTTAACTGCAGCGCATCCGTTTGTCGAACCCGTGTTAACAAAAACACGATGCAGATGACTTAATTCAGGGTCATCCCTGAATGTTGTACCGCTGCTTTCTGGGCGTGTAAATGCCCGATTGGTAAACACAGACACCAACACACACACACACACACACACACAC
>AXCO02015229.1:0-10003 GCA_000473525.2 Anopheles melas
CAAGACCGCAAAGCGGTTGTAGGGCCGGATAAGTAAGTTAGCAAGTTTTACAGGGTTTACCAAGTCACTTTGCGATGTGAGCTGTACAATTCATTTCACTTGAGACGTATTTCTATTCTGACGTGCTACTTCATTTGTCCCGAAATAATTTTCTATGCCCCCATTATCATTTTCAATCAATAAATGGAGTCTTTTCACAGGGGATCTTAGCTGAAGCCGCCCGTGATGTTTAACTGAGCAGGTTCTACTGCTATAATAACTCTATGAATAACCCACGTTTCGGCTTGAATTTTGTAACGAAGCAGAGATGAACATTTATTCTTTGTAAAACAACACGATTTTATCAACAAAGAGCTGTAAAACCTCTTAAAATAATTTAAAAAAAAGTTGGGTCATCTCGAGTGGCTCTGGCTAAGATCTTCTGTGAAATGCCGTAACGGGTAAACGTACCTATAGTGGTGGTAGTACCAATAGTGATGGTATAAAATGCGTTCCACTAAAATGCGCTCCATACGATAATTTAAGAGTAATTAAATTAATTATGTTAGTGTAAAATGTACTTTGATCATTTACAAAGAGTTTGGCCATTCAGTTACTTAGTGACCGAAAAATCCATTATTTTGTAAAATGTGTCAACATTTTTTCAAAACCCCTAGGATTTCATAACGAATCTCAAATTGCTCAACGCTCCAACCGCTAAAACCAGAATAGTGAAGTTTTTTTTTCTTGTTATTTTTGACATTTCGTACTATTTTCACTGCAATAAGCAGCAGAAATGTGTTTTCTGTAAGTAATTTACCACACAAAGGCCAAATTTGGCATATCTAGCTGAGGGCGGTGGCAACGCTCATCGGATGCGATTTTATTGGATGAGATTTATATGGGATTTGACAGATAACGTCGGACGTGCGATTTCGTCGTCCGACGTTATCTGTCAAAACCCATATAAAAATTTGACAGGCCATCCGATAAAATCGCATGCGAAAAAGCGTTGCCACCGCCCTGAGTAAAAAATCGACTTCGAATCCAGCACACTCTTCCGGGTGTGGGTTGGCCACGGGTGTTATACAGTACTTTAGTCAATATTTTGATCAATCAAATTTATATATTTTTTACAATCAAATTACGCAAGAAATCAATATTATGGCAGAAATCTTTGCTATTTATACGAAAACAGCTAAAAACTAAGTTCCATAAGTTCCTAATGGATGAAAATGAAAGCAGCGGAATAGAAAATTATTTGGAACCAAATGAAGTAGAACGTCAGAATAGAAATGTATGACAAGTGGGATGAATTGTGCAGCTCATATCGCAAAGTGACTTGGTAAACCCTGTATTGAAAGTTAATAATACTTCATTTACCCAATTGGAACATATACTGAGCTGTTTTATGACCGTTGAGCTTCAAACGGAGTGATGCAAACGATTGTGATTCGTGGTCAGGAAATGGCAATCAATCAAAAAGGTTATCAATGTTTCTGAATACAGAATAGACTGCAATTACGTACCTATTTTCGCCATGAGTGATTGGCAGAAAGAAATTTAACAAATATAATCTTTCTAATAGTTAAACAGTCTATTTTTTCACGTTAACTATTACCCGTTTGTTTGTACACAATTTTTAATGAAACTATCAAAAGCGAGCTGAAAATAGCAACCTAGTAACGGGCTGTTCTTTTTTAAAGACCTTCACTTGGGATATTCAAACCTGCGTATACGGCTGAACTGTCTAATCTTGTAATTTTTTCAATTGTAATGCACAAAAAATATTTCAATTTCACAACCAGACTAAAATATAACATTTTTCTAATTAAAGTAATTTGTCTCAAGAACGGTTGATCTACAATTAAATACAGCGTATTGAGAAAACATACCGTGTAATTACCAACTGGTTATTTAAACAATACGATTAATAATAAGATTATAGTTATGCTTTTAAATATTGTAACACAGGATTTCTTGACGATATCAGTTGTAATCAGTGGTTTGAATGTGGAATATAAGCATGTATAAAAGGGTAAAATAGTGATTTTTTCTGATATTTTGTTACCTTAATAGTATCGCGCAATATTGATATTTCTCGTTGGAGGTGTTCATTTTCTGCATATAAAGCCTCCATTTGTTGTTGCATTTCTATATTCGGTGCCCTCATTCGTAATCTAAGCTCTTCTTCTAGTTGCCTTACCAGCATTGCTTGTTTCTAAATATAAAAGAAAATAAACTAGTTAATGTCACATTCATTCGACAACAAATTATGCATAGTCTAGTTCATACCTGATTTTCACTGTTAAGCAATTTTAACTGATCATTGATCAGGCTGTATTTAGCACTTTCCTCTTTTCGAAGAGCACGCTCTTTCTTTAGTTCGGGCGACCAGAATGTTTTGATGCTGTGCATTGAGCTTCCGAGCTTTTGATTCGTGAGTTCGAGTTCTTTTTTTAGATTTCCCAGTTCGCGTTGCAGCTCTCCATTTTGAACCTGTAAATCGCCTAGATACCCTCGTTCCGGCATTGCTGAAAAAAACAGAACATTGAGAGTTAAATTAGTTTGTATTGATTTTGGTGCCTTATGTGCACATATTGGAGCGTTTCCAACCTTGCCTGGGTGGTCGGCCATAGAGTTCCTCTTCTAGATACAGTCCCCTTTCCAATGACCGATCACGAGAACGATCACGTGGTTCTCGTATCGGTATGAATTCACGATCGTGTGGATCAACGAGACCCCTATCCAATGACTGATAACGAGTTCCTAGAATAACGATATGTTACAAATAAATTAGACAGAGATGGATCATTTCACTTAATTCAAGCCATACTCAATTGCTCGCGAGGATACTCCAACGAGTGCGTGGGAGCTCGAGTTGCACTTCTGCTGCGATGGTGGCCACCAGCAGGGCTGATGGGCTCGTCCATATCCCGATAATATGGACTACCCATGGCTGTAAATGAATTATGGTGTGGATAAGACTTCCAGCTGTAGTTTAGCGGAGAATTAGTTCCTGAGCGTGATTGGTGTATATTGGGCCCTATAAGAATGGGGAAAGGTGACGTTTATGAGCTAAAGATGATTCTACCGTGAATTGAAAGCGAAACATAAAAATTAAAATAGGAAAACATAACAATGATTTACATGCTACGAGCAAAACCAATTAAAATACAGTACAACTCTATCTCACGTCCACGTTCCTTTTTAGTAGTTTATCTTACTTTATCATAAATCTATATGCTAGGAACATGTTTAAAATATAACATTCTTACTATAACAAAAAAAACATAAAATTAGATAAAAAAAACCTTGGACCAAAAAACAGTACCTGTAGAATTAAATTGTTTTTCTCGGTATTGACTGAATTCATGGTTTTACTTGTTGTCGTATCAGGATACAGAAGACCCTCAAGATATGACTGTATCTGGGACCAATTTTTTCCGAAATACCGAAAACGTGAAATACCGAAAAAGTGTATTTAAACGATTTTTTAAAAGAATTAATAAATTTCATTGTAAAGTTCATTTACACTATTGAAACTTCAGTCCGAGTAGTCAGGGATTCTTCATAAATGTGTATGTATCGGTTATAGGGAGAAAGATTAAAAAATCCATCAATTCCAGCTAAATGACAGCTGTGAACTGTCAAAATCAAAATTATTCTATCTGCGAATCGTCGTAATTCGAGTGGATCGTATCTCGAGAGTCTCCTGTGTACATCGAGTCACTGTTCGGCATTATTAATGTATGTTATATTGGTTCAAAATTGTGTAAGTATTTAATATATAGCTAAAACAACTTTGAAAACATGAAACACATTGCACATTAACATAAAATTAATAAATACTACTACATATAAAACATAAACAAATAAACATTTTGTGTTTATAATTACACAAAGAACATAAATACTTTGAATGTCTGTAGTTGTACTGCATTTATAAAATTCGCAAAAAATGTCCATTTAACCTTTAAAAAATATACTATGCACAAGGTTGTTGTGATCACAATCCTAAATAGGGTAACACTATTATTACCGGGTCGGCACAGCACCATTACAAACCGAGCAGTAAGAGACAAGTAAAAAATAATTATCGAACTTTAGCCCCTAACAAACTACTCGTTGCTTTTTAAATGAATGTATCAATTTTAAACTTTTAAGGGCACGTTTGTTGATTCATGTGTGTAGTTATTGAAATATGAATGACTGTTTCTAACAAATCATGTCGAGAAATGAGTAATATAACAACAAAGGGAACAAATCTGTAAATGGAAGACTCGAATGAAAATATTCATTCATTCGAATTTTTTACTAAGATATTGTGAGGAGCACGATTATGTAATATTATACATTTTTTACATTTCATACTTTAAAACTTGATTGGCGTATTTGTGTTCTAGTCAAACGAAAGCCTTTTCAAAAAAAAAATTAGTGTAAAGTGTGAATCCTTTTCATTTTAATTTTTCCAATTATATACTTAGCAACGATTATTATCAATTTTTTTCAGATATTAGCAAACGAGCAGCTGATACAGAATTATGGAATATGAAGCAAACAGTATTTCAATTGAAACTCTATCAAACTTGATTTGTACGTTCCAGACATATAGATTTAAAGATGAGGAGAAAAAGAGGCATACAATACAAAATCACGATCAGTGTAAAAACGATATTTATTTCACCTAAAGGTCTTCCTCGGATTCCGCCGTAGTCTCGTGAAGGCGACTTGTCAACGGTCGGCAGTTCAGTTAATCGTCTCGTTGATCGACCAGGGCTTCTAGTACCGGTAGTGTTTGAGTTTGTTTGACCTGTGCTGTAGACTTCGCGAGACATAATATGCCGCGAATAAATCGCGGTCTATATTATATTCCGCAGCTCTAGAATTGGCTACTGTTTTTTAGGTTTGGTTTGTGGATATTTTGATTTGTGTTCTTTACAGTGTTTTTGTAGTGGTGTTGGTAGTGGCGCAATATCACATCATGTGTTTTCGGTGCATATAAAGAAAAGCAACATAGATAGATGAGTAACAACAATATGGCGCAGATATGGGTGTAGTACTGTGAGTGCACGGCTATTAAATAATGTGTAATATGCGGTATAATTCTAAACAGTGAATATAGATAGATATTTACTATTAAAACTGGATTTTGTTGACTTTCGTGAAATGATTTGTTGTATCCAATATCAAAATATAGCATGTATATAGAAATTACCAACTTTTTAACTAACAACTAAACTGCCACTAGATTATTATTATTATTATTAAGTCTTATTATTAAAATTTAATGGTTTATATGTAGTCCAGAATCCAATCATAGTTTCATAAAAAAAAATCAAGAATTCATATTTCGAATGGATTAATTTGAACAGAATTACAATACGATGTTGGTACAAATGATTGTGTCAAATTAACATTTTTTGTTGAAAATACATTATGGTTGTTTTCTAAATATATATTATAAGGAGCGACAAGTATTCAAATAACGATAAAAGCAGGTATAAAAAGGATAGTGTTATGAGAGGGATTGTCATATTCTAGGTATGCCGAAGGAGGGGGTTTTGCTTAAAAAATTTCCATTTGCAAAATGGACATGATCAATGTACACTCACCGTATGGGTGTTGATTCAGGTTGAAGCGAATCACGGTGAATTACCTTTACAAACACTTTTGCCGATGCTGCATACCAAGCGATAAAACAAAAAACAAATTAGTATAAAATTGCTTCATTGCTGTTCTATGTGTAATAACAATTAAAATTGTGACGGAAAGCTGTTTATGAAGTGATATGATGAATCACATGGCTCATAATTAGTTTCATTATTTTATATACTTATAACAAAAATAAACGGGAAAATGTCGTTGTAGTATTACCTCTGCTTGACATATATTTTTATAGTAAAAAACTTAAAACATGTATGGATAAATGAAATGTATGACTTTGAAAAATGGCATTATATGCTAAAATTTTAAATTTTTAATCCTCAAACTGGAATGTTAGTTGCACACAGTGATAATAAAAAACACGATGAAGACAAAATATTATGCTAGCTTTTATGTATGTAATAACAGAGATTGAGATAGAGTTTTGATTGCGAGTTTAAAAACATCAGATTAATAAAAACAGAAGAAAATATTGTTTTTTTGTTTCCATCATACTGAACAAAAAAAACAGAAACAAACAACCCAATTAAAAACAAACCATCTTGTTCTTATGTGACTAGTTGATCGATTCAATGGTGTTCCCCAAGCAAATTGATTAGTACTCATGTTTCTAATTGAGTTGTATGATTGTTCAATTACATTTGTGTCAATTTTAAATGAGAATCTAAACGATTGTTCATTAGCATTGAGAAGAAAATTGCAAGCATGGGCTCAGAAAGAATAAACTCCTATAAACTATATTTCCTAATGGAAGTTCAAAGCATGTCACCGAACTACTTAATATGGAATTAACGAAGAAATAATATGAAAATCATATATTTGCGGAGAACAAAATACTTACTTAACAAAGGGAGCTTCAAGATATAAAAGGGATCTTATAAGATATGTGGTCTTAAAGCAATCACAATGTTGAATAACATAAGTCGACAATTATATCGGGCAGAAAATTAATTGTTTGAGTATTGTCAATTTTATTGACTGCAACAATCAGTTGACATTCAATGCCGAAAGCCCGCACGCTAATTCAAGGACAACAAAAATGGTGAAGCATTTTTGTTGAAAACCACGCTCTGTCTAGGAAATTCTATGAAACACAGTGTCATACATAAGCACGCAGGCGCCTACACAATATAGTTCACAGCAGCGAGCCTGAATGGAGAACATAAGATTATGTTGTACTCCGTCCCTGTCAGTAGTGTAGTAGGTAAAAGTCCAGCAATGAATGAGGCTAGACTCGTAAGGAGCTGCATACATATTTACACCAAACAGTTCGTTTAAGTCGTATATTATACGGATGCTTTTGGTTCCAGAAGTCCGTCACGTTCCTTCTAACAATCATGCAGTATTGATCTTCTGGTATAAAATTCCTTAGATATGTATGGCATGTTCTACTGTGCTCATGAAAGGACACAATGAGAGATAGTCATGAAAAGAGGGAGCATAATAAAATATAGGAGAATTTAAGAGAAACCTGAGCAGAGTAAAAAATGCAAGATTTAGAAAAGTGTGAGAAGTCATAAGAGCTTAGAGAAGAGAAAGACGGAGTTAGAGTGGAAAATTGAACTGAGAAAAAGAGAGAACTATGAGTAACCTATAGAGAGCAATTGATGGTCCAGATAGAGAAGAGATTTTGTGGAGAATTTATGTTTTTTTATCTAAGTGGACAGAAATAATATCATTGAGCTCGTATTCTAAAAATAACATACACACCATTTGATAAAAATGATATTTACATAAAATGAAAGAAAAAATAGCAATGCCATGCTGACATACAACAAAAGAAAAGGGATAAACTTCACAGTTTCGAGCTTCAAAACAATTTTTATGTGTTGCGCTGATTCCTAACGCGTGTGATAGAAATTTTATTTCAAACAATAATCTTATTTTCAAAATGGTAACCTTGCTCTGAATTATGAGGACAACAAAGATGATGACGACGATGATTATACTGATGATATTGATGAGGAAGAGTAATAAGGAAGTAATTTTCATACGATGAGGGGTGAAAATGGATTTAACGCACCTCAAATTTACGTAGGAACAAACAACTTAGTTCAGGATTAGATAAACTGTAGCACAGCAGAATGTAGTATGCGAATATAACTGAATAGATCCAACAATATGCTGTTGGAAAATTAACTTAGTATATAATGTGACACTTTATCCCATTGAGTAACGGCACACGAATACGAATGCTTTTCACTTTCTGTACGACCCGATTTATATTCCTTCAGCTCTCTTGCATACACATGCTCCAAAGATTGCTTGTCAATTGGATTGAAAAACGAAATGGCGGCAAGAGCCAGGGTGGTGCACTACGGTTCGCGGTGAGGAAAAAATAACTGTAGCAGCAAGCGGCATGCTTATCTTGCTAACATTTTTGACCTGTTATCATGCTTGTCAGCACCATTACCGAGTGGTGCATTCGGTAAGCAGAGACCACCACTGATTTTGTACTCGATACTCAACACACTGCTTTTCACATTACCATGAACAGTATTAGCACAAAGATTGCACGCAATGCTTTCTTTAAGCTATAACTTTTCTTGCTTACAGTTAACCTAATGGGCATGCCATTGGACACGGACACACGTACGACAAATATGAAGTTGTGCCTCACGCATAACGCAACATTTAATTTTTCATATTTTTATACGCAACATTTACAACCTGCTAAGGTACATTACAGAGCCATGAAACCTAAACGTCTGCAAATTTGCCTACACTCAAGGAACACCACTTTGATATGCCGTTTTCCAGGTCCTATATTTCGACCACTCTAAATCTTTGACTTCGCGCTACAAAACTGGTAGGAAAAGAATCAATGAAAAAGTGCTGCTCATTGCAATCTAGTCTGCGCATGCCCTTCTGCTATAATAGTACTTTGCACATATATTGGTGTGATGGTCGTGTGACATAAGTCTGCAATCTTTCAAACGTTCGACAAGCTTATGACATAAAACATTCTGTCTAAAGCTTCACAAGGTTTCTTGCCGAAAGGTTCAGCTTTTGGGTAGTGCTGGTGTATATATATGACCCCATTGCTTTTACCCGTCATTTTTAAACGGTTTTTTGCTTTTATTCGCCCATTTCAATTAATTCAAAAAAAGTTGTTTAAGTTTCCTATGGTCATTATAAATAAGACAATTTTCATTATTATTTTCAACTTTTTGAGCAATTCGTAACTACAGTAAGAATTCAATCTCCGCCGAGTATAATTTCAGATTTTTTTTTTATGGAAAACGTAGCAACTAAAAAGCACATATTCAATTGTTTGACAGGGAATCGACTTGGATACACAGAACCGTACACATAATCGACTAATCTGATGATCGGAACATCAATGGAAGTTTTGCAATCTATTTGATACATAACACAAGATCGTAAATTAAAATTAATAGCGTGTTGTTTTAGGCAGAGATGACGACAGCTTACATTTGAATAGAAAGGAGATTATAATGATTTTATTATTTATTTTTCATTTATTATTATTTATTATATTTATTATTTATCTCGAAGGCTAAATATTTTGATTTGAATTTGATTTTTGTTTCCCCATCATACACAACTAATCTCCTAGCAATGGATAAAAAAATAATTCTTTCATATTCTGCATCTTTTACGCCTCTATGCTAACCGCGGCCAAAATCGGTTGAAACGCAAAAAAGTAGGGGAAGTCAGGGTTGGTTCTACACTGTGGGTAAGATCGACACCTTGCCGTTTTAGTATTTATAAAACTTTTTGAAGAAAAAAACTTGGTACACCTTATTTATATTAACTGTTTCGAATATTTGACTCATTTTTTTACTGATCAGGAACCTGTCAATTGTCAAAAAATAAAATAAACACATGGTAGGTTCTGATTGACAGCCGATGTAAATTTTTACTTCTGGGACTTGTGGCGTTAATTCAACAAAATTATAATGTCCGTGTTAAAAGTATTCTTTCATAAACACTATTGATTAGTTATGTATCCATGTATGTATGTAGTTATGTTATACATTGCAAAGTGTGCAATGTAGCAGTAGTAGTGTAAATCACTGTGTAATGATTATTTATAGTATGTAAATTTTACTTTTTATCGTAATTTTAATGTGTCAATATTTTCTACAGATGATCCGTAACTATTAGTGTTGGGTCATTCGATTCATTTCACGACCCGACCCGGAGTCGGGTGCAAGCCAGTCGGAATCGATTCCGACCCGTGGATGCAGCGGGTGCGCTAGGTCGGAGTCGGTATCAAATCCGACCCGCGGGTGCAATGAGTTCGGGTCGACCCGAAAAATCAGTAGGTGCGAGAAAGCATAAGCGACTCCGACCCGTTGGTGCAACGAGTTCGGGTCGGGCCACGGTAGGT
>AXCO02015388.1:0-11387 GCA_000473525.2 Anopheles melas
CGTTTGAGATTGCTGCACTGTCAACAAACACGGCATCTGAGGATGCAACTGCATCACGAAATAATCTTCGTCTTTTTCCGTTTGGTAGTGCATCTGGGAGCAATTGATTGCTATGTTGCAAGGATGCCGAATGGGCCGTGGCGATCGTCGCAGCACGATTATTGCCAGGACCATGCCTCATCATTGTTAATAGAGAAGCCAGTGACATTTACGCGACTATAAAGTGGTGGTAGGCTCGAATTTGAGACTCTCCGAAGCACGAACGCTCAATTACGTAAGACAAGGAGTAATGAAACTTTCCCTTCCAATTATAAAGGCAACTCTCTTTCACTTACTTTCAAGGGATCTCTCGCGCACCGTGTGTAAATCAGCGGATTGGAATGTACCATAAACGAATCGTACAAGATTTGTGGGATCGTTTAATGAACAGTTTTGATGGGTGTATGATTATTGCCCGTGCATACGATTCGCGTTTTTTATTGGTTTTCAATAACAGTTTTGATTTGAGCAGAAAGAAATTGAGATTGTGCTGCTCATTTTTGATGACTTTTTAAATGTTAAAATGCAGCTTATTACGTGAATATTCCGATGAATTCGGATTTAAGAAAGTTTTTATTACCGCCTGTGCACTGTTTCAACTATTTTTGCATAGGTACATTACGGACAAAAACTCCTCTTCGAATACTCAATCGTGCTGCAATTTTAGAAAATTGTATCTGGATAAAATAATTCGCGATTTTAATTAATTTTCCTCGGCAAGCGCGTGCGCATTACCATTCGCACCCTTCCACGAAGCTACCATTTTATTGTGGAGGATTTGCTTAGCTAATATCTCAATTCCCGTTTGAGCCAGCTTAGAATGACAGCGCATATACAAAGCGAATTGGCTTGGTAGGAGTATGATGCGCTGGGATAAAAAAGCGTCCGACAGCAGTTTAGAACAGCCCAAAACAACCCGAAGGAACGAACATTAAAAAAACAACAGCGATATAGCACGGGCTCTACATACCGTTGTTGGTAGCCGACCAAATAGGGAGCGAGATAAATTAACTAATTATGTGCAAAATTTATCCAATTAATTTCAATCGTCGGCATTCGCTCGTCTGGGAAAAGGCTGGGAGAAACATTATCGCGCAAACTACCGAACACGGCATCATCACCAACGCGCAAAGCATGATAAACCAAGCGTATTTTTCTTATTTGTGGCTATTAGCCGTTTCGCTCTTAGCTCGTTGATTGAATCATTTTTTTCTTTCGTTTGCTATTAAAATCATGCTGCCCAAAATCCTATTCTCTTATGTCTCGTGCGTTTCCGCGTCTGTTCCTCAATGCCAGTGTCGTTAATGTCCAACTGCCCCAGCAAACTCTCAAACAGCAAAGAAGCTGCGAATTTGAGTCAAAATAACGATGTTATGCTTTAAAACTTAACTTGAAGAATTGTTTTCTACATAGTAAAGTAGATACATAGAAAAGTAGATCCCACTAAAAGAACATAGTGTTGGCCGTCAAAGCGATGACTCGCAAATGATAGACTATCTGCTGAAAGATCGTATCCCAGTAACGATTTCAACAAGCACTTTCTTCCAACACAGGACGAAAGCTAGAGCGTCGAAAAAAATGTTGCTCCATTGAGTGAGAAAAAGCCGAAATTAGACAGCTGATGGATTGTGCTGCATTTGACTTAGGAAGCGAAGAGGTAGGATTTATTTTTCCAATATAAATTACAATTTATTTTCCACTCACTGTCACTGTGCGGGCCACCGATTACATGCTCCACCGGAAAGATCTCCATTACACCGAATGGAAAAGTGATAGGAGTGTGTCTGTATCAAGTTTGAGTTTCCTGGAATATCGAGTTGAGGGTTTAAAATTATTATACATTTTGTTGGGTTTGTGTATTCATTTTTCACATTTTTTTTTATTTATGTAATGACGTCTTCCAAGAAGATAAGATTCGATGTAACAAAAAAATCATTTCAAAAATCATCATGTCACACGCCGTACCCGATTTGCCGGAAAACGCTTTCCAATCACGTAGGCAAATGTCCCGCTAGGCAGTATCCCTTACCCCCTGCACCACCCCCTTCTTCGGATAGACAAATGTCAATCGCATTTCGCCGAGTTTTCTTCACCACGGGCTGTCAAAAGCAATGATGCGATAACATCTGTCTGTGCTGCCTGTACGTTTGGGACATCTTCAACGCGACGCGTTCCGTGCTGTTCGATGATTTAGTTTAACAATTGACGTTATATACTTTCCAGCCCAGCTCAGCAACAGCTTTAGTGTTGAAATTAAATTATCCAACCAAACGTAGTGTGGCGCTAATGGAGGAGGGTTGGGATTATAGCAGCAGACAAGTATGTAGTATCTGTATGAATTAGACGGCCAAACCAGTGTTGCTTTCGGAGCGAACACAGGAACAGACGGTGCATTTTTGGCACAAGGGTTTGGCCAGTGGATTTGGCGAATTCAGAACGCTTTTCCTCCTGGGAGGTGTAATAAACAAACATTCCCCGCCAGTTTTTGGGTCTCCGGCTCCGTCACCGAGTGCTGCTTTGGCACCACTTCCGGAGCACTGGGAATGTATTTCTGGGTGCGTACTTGCGACTTGACGCAAGTGAAATTTATAGCCTCTGGCAAGTGAATCAAGGACGCGCCGATGAACTCCCCCGGTTTGCCGCTGCGTGCTGGTATTGTGCACACAACGACCCCTCCCAACTGGTGGGCGCTGACTACTGCTGTTGACATATTTTGTGTACCGCCGCCACCGCACGCTTCCGTCGAACACAAAATCCTGGCCAACGGATTCGGAACGGAGATTGAACAGATTTATTTGTTTGTTCTACCCAACTAGGTCGTTTTTTTTTGTTCGGGAAACGTTTTGCTACAGAAAGCTATTAAAATCATGGTAACATTTTTTAAGCGCTTTGTTGTGGAGAAGTGAACAATGTGGTATTAGTGTTTTTAGGGCTACTTGTCCGCGGCGTAAATAGGGATCGCGAAAGAGTTATTTTTTATATAGGCTTTTTACAATAAATTATATTTTTTCCACACTCAACATTAAAATTTCAACTGACATGCCGAACGCGACGTGCGATGATAAGAGACAGCTTTTCAGTAATAGGTAGCGATTAAAAAGTGAAGAACATTTCTTTTAAATTGAGTTTTGAGCGCTGAGATTGCCAGTCCCTCAACTCAAGTTTATCTATGTTCTATGTTGTGTGATATAGTTTTTTTACTGTATTTTTCCGCAACATGTGTAGATGGTTGGGAGTCAAAGGACTAGATCGTCTTTCTTCACTTCTTTCCCATCCTCACATCCCATCCCATGTATGTTGTTACCTTGTTAATTTTGAAAATGTTTAGTTAATGTGCCACTGTTTAGTAAAATCAGTACAACGCAGACTTGGTCGCTCAAAATCACCTAGGGTATCAATCAGCAGTACCGGTGAACTCGTTCGTTCCTGGGAACGTTCGTCGCGACGCTCATTTTCACTCATTTCATAGCCATCTAGATCAAAAATTAGGAAACCGTATACATTTTGTACTGACCAACCTAGTGGTACAACCCTGTCCACTCATGAGCGACGAATGTTTCTCGTCGAACAAGTTCGCCGGAACATTCAGCCGAGAACATCGCCGCAAAAGGAAGGCAGAATGCTTGCTTGAAGTGGAATACTTTGATACAGTATGTTTTGTTTCAAGAGCAGCCAGGCAATGACTAAATCTGGAAATAATGCGTCCAAATGAGCAAAAGGTAAAGAGGTGGCACCAAATAAATTCGACGCGTTACTGTCGACCTACCACTAAACATAACACCATAGCCTTCGAAGGAAGCCAACTCCATAGTCGCAGCAATATACCTGAACAACCACACATCGGTACAAAAGACAAAACACACCAGAAACCAAACAATTTTTAGACAAGAAGATCACTGTATCAACAACCTCACCATCACCAAGCAAACAACAGTATAATTATTATAATAATACAACCGAGTATGTCCGGTATAAGGCAAAACAACGAGGGGGAAATACCTTGAGAATAATGTTACCCGTTAGCACAAGAAGTGTTAATAATACAGCTAGTAAAAAGCCGTCATACTAAAAATTAAATAAATTAAATAAATGTGTAGATGGTTCACTAAGTGTTCACAGACACCACGAAACTTCAGCAAGCACAGTGGATTGTAGCAAAGATACACACCAACACAGCTGCCAATTGTTTGAAATTAATAACACAAGTCGAAATCTCACCTAAAATTTTACCAGGGTGTCTGTAAGCGCCTACTAAGTTGAGTTTATAAACATGATAAATCGTTACCAATTTTCTTCGGCGAGCGCGTTCGTGATGACTGAAAACTTGCACACATATACCTGCTTTTATTGTGGTGGTTGAAGGTCGTCAACATGAACGCTCACACCGAAATGACCCGCCAAACACTCCTGTCTCTCTGATGGCCTACCATCAAATCGATCAGAGAGTTTTATTAGGTTTTGGGTGAAAAATGAAGTAATTGGTAATATCCGTATATTGGTTAAACGTTGGCTAGGCGGTCGCGTTTTCAGTTGCGGAAAAGCGTGCGCCAAGAGTGGACGGTGTGATGAAGAAGAGGCCAAACAAAGAAAAAAAACACAATACCACCACGGGGCAGAACTGTTTGGAAACGTTAATATGGTTAGATTTGGGAAGACACGCACCATTGAGAGAGAGAAAGTGTCGTAGGAGAAGATTTACTTCATTAAACCGATTGTTTCGTGCTTGGTCGGTGGGCGCGGTAAAGGATTATCGACAAATTATGAGGCCCAGAAGCTATCAAGAAGTTTGGTATTTTCATGGTATACTTTGCGTGGGTTTACGCTTCTGCCATTTACGCTTCACCCAATGGAGAAAATGCGAATGTACTAATGCGCCAGGATAGCTGGTTGGACCACCCATGTTCACTGTCTTTATTGTAATTCTTCACAAAATAAAAGCTTAAATAATACTCATAATCTATATCGCATTGTGTCCTATATAAGAGCCGACAGAGACTGAAAGGGTACGGAAAATACACACAAAACCCAAAAAGAAGAGGCAATTTATTTATCCGTTTGGCTATCATTATTACCCGAGGTTGACTCGTCTTTTGGGCTTCGTCCGAGCAGGTTACAACCGTGTATACGCTGAAAATAAATGTCGTACTACTAAAACAAGGCACGTACAATTCGGAGGGGAGGATGGTTTAAGGTAAAAATGGATGGTAAAAAGGATTGCCGAATAAATAAGCCAACCAGTAGTGAAAGTGGGATTATCGAACAATGTTCATCCTTCGTGTTTGCTCCTCCCTATGGATGTGCAATACGAGCAATTTTTGTAAAAATGTCCAACAAGGGGATTTTGGGGAGCATGTTGAGGAACTTTTTGTGTGTTTGTTTTCATCTCCGTGTAGGGGTCAAAACGAAAAAAAGAAAATTGTCAAGCCATGTTAACCCTTTTATTTTATAAGCCATCCACGTTATTAGGTTGGTGAAAGAAAAGCCCAACCATTCCCGTTACAATTGTTATTTTGCATGTTCTTTTAAACAGAACATTTAAGAATCGCCTAAAGACAGTCGACGATGCTCCTTAACAAGATGGCAGAATGTTGTTCTGTTAATATTTGGGACTGGTGGAAGGTATAGGAGCTCCAGTGTTTGTTTTTCTATCCGCGAGACACTGAACACACTACCAAGCGACGGATTGACATCATCGCAACGGCGAACCACTCATGAACACGTGCTGAAATATGGAGGCCTCCTCCTCGGATAGCTTCTACACAATGCGTTGCGTGCTCGCACAAGGTGAAGCAATTACGTGAAACATCTTACGGACACAGTTACAACGAACAATGAACGAAAAAAGTGAAAACTTAGGCGGCGCTCTGGGACCAATCGAAGACGACACCGACTCGAGCAAACCCATATAATCATATGGAGGTGCACTGTCAGACACAAACAAACAAACAAGACAAACGTCGAGTCGAACGTGTCAGTGGATTCTGTCTGTGATGTTCGATACCCACCTGTGCTATGAATACCTTCGCTGTCAAACGCTTCACAGCTACAGTAGATAAAATTCAATTCAGGACATTTGCAAGTTTGTTTAGATGGATGTTCTTAAAATAATAAAAATGCTTCATTTTAGGGATGAAAAGATAGGCGTTTTGCAGTGCATCATGACAGCTCTATAAGACATCGAACAGCTGACAGAGCACCTATCGAACAGGGTCGTGTTTGTTTGTCTCGTTCGATTGGTCCCAGAGCACCGCCTTACCCGGCGCTCTAGCAGCAATCGAACACGACATCGAACATCATGTATGGGATCATGTATGGGAATGTATGGGATTTGACATGTTCGATTTGTTGGTTATCAAATCGAACATGTCAAATCCCATTTATTTTTCATGTTCGATTTCGTGTTCGATTGCTGCTAGAGCGCTGCCTTAGTCATAGGTTTTTGGTTGCAATGTGTAGAGTTCAATATTTATACAGAACGGAATGTTATGAGCAACACTGAGGTGCCACTTGTAATTTGTTTTTCCGGCTTTAATATTGCATCTTAAATATTTGCATGCTTGTGTTTCGTTGTTACATTAGCAACAGTTGCTCTAGCTTCCCTAAGTTATGCCTTTTCAAGTTCTTGGAATAGTTCAACCACACCTTCACCCTCAGACGGTTATGAATACAATTATTAAACAATAAAAAATTAAATTATTAAACAATAACTGCCATTTCAGTTTCAATGCACGTACAACTATTGAACGAATCATCATACCACAAAACCTATAATTCCATTATACCATGCTGCATAAAAATAGCTGCTCGACTAACGACCTGCTTAGTGCTTCACTGGTAATCCAAGTGAATATTAAGGACATCGATCGAGAGGACCCTTATGAAAACGCTTTCTTGGAAAGAAAGGCGATCTCACTTTTACCGAAGACATAAATCCTCTTTATTTTTCATTTTGCTTTATGGTTTACGGCGTTTCTTAACTTGAATGGCTTGAATGACTTCTGTGCACTTTAGTTTCGGTGTAGTGTCCTCCGGTACTAAGCCCTCTTAAAGCATTGTGCTTGAAGGCACAGTATAAAAATCCATCCTAGTTCTAGAACATTACCATTAGCGATACTGTGCCCGCGTTGCCTTGTGCTCTCGAGGATGTATTGTGACCTCCCGTGATAGGACGTGATAGGGCACGGATTTTGCAAAGTGGTCAAGTACGCCACTGCCCATGCAGTGCGCCAGTGCCCGTGTAGTGATACATTGTGTGACACAAATCCATGAAATTTTGCTTTCGCTCTTATTCCCCAGCTTTTGTTTGTTGCGTGCTAAAGCACTCTATCGATTTTGATCCTCATTCTACTTCGATTGGGGTGAGGAATCCTCGAATTCAAATTGCTGCTTCACGCTCGTATTCAATTATTTCCTGTCTATTTCTTTGTCGGGGTTTCCGCCCAAATGAACGGAAAAACGAAATGCTAGCTCGTCGAGTGGTGGACACGTGAATGCCGGTGCATAACCGATTTATGCAACCGCGGAACGTTGGGATGGGGAGTGAGAGTGTAACGAATACAAAGAGGAACTTTCGATCAAAAGCAACTCATTGTATGTTTGTGTGTGTTAGTGCTCGACGCTTGATGCAAAATTGAACACAGTACAAAGGGAGCAAAATTCGCTTCACTCAATGATAAGCAAAATGGCACGTTCCAGCACGATCTACGACGGAATGGTGTGTGGTCCTCTCCCCTAGGACGAACGTGAGCAATCAATCAGACCGTTGTAAAGTACCGCACGATGCTAGTTGGCTCGTGCTAGTCGTTTGTTATGCGTGCATGTTTGGTCTGTTGTTTCTGGAATGGAATGGCACACTCTTCTACCTCCTGGCTGGTGCCTGTTTGTGTTACACATTGATGTTTCATCGCGTGAAGTATGTGTGTGTGTCCTTTTACGATTTATTGTGATTCCGAATCGGTTTGCAAAATATTTTGATTTATTTGAATTGCATTGAAAGGCTTATGACCGAGCTTTGGGTTGAGTTGGAATTAAAATTAATTGCATATTATTAAAATTGCATATTAATAATTTGCCGATCTGGTGGTACAGTCGTCAACTCTAACGACTTAATAACATGCCCGTCATGGGTTCCAGCCCCGAATAGACTGTGCCCCCATACGTAGGACTATCCTGCTATGGTAACAATAAGTCACTGAAAACCAAGCTCACTTCACTAGTGGGTACAGGCAGGCCTTGACCGACAGCGGTTGTTGTGCCAAAGAAGAAGAAGAAGAAGAAGAAGAAGAAGAAGAAGAAGATTAATAATTCAATTACAGGCGCATATTTTACATTGTGAACATATGATATTTTATATAAATGCCTTGGAATTCTTTGGGTTGATTATTATAAAATGGTTGATAAAATTTCATAATAGTAATTCAATTATAGGCACATATTTTACGTTGTGAACGATATATTATACCTTTAAAAATAAAATTCTTCTTGAATTGTCTTTCAAAAGCAAATTATCATGCAAAAGCATTTCGAATTGTTTTTATCTAATTGTTTAAGTACTCACAGCGAACGAATCGTTTTGTCATCATTCTCTTCCGTTTTGAGATTTTTTTTTGCTTTTGCACATACGTCAACATTCCATTCCATTCTTTTGTTGAAACCTTTCCACATTGATACCCGCACTCGCGCAACTATTATGCAATTATTTGACAAACCACTTTGCATGGCAACGTATCCAAACGAACGTATCCAAACGACGTATCCAATCGAAAACAATCGCTATGACAGGACTTCGCTGTGTGCGGCATCATGTATCGCATAATCGAAACCATTGTCAACGTCATGATTTACCAACCCTTTCAAGATACTGACATTTTTTTCTCACGGAACTAGATACACGCTAGCACATGACGATATTCCTGATGGTTGGTATTAAGAAGCCCGAGTGAGCTACACGCCCGAGCTTCTAACGTCCTTTGCGGTCAATGACATCCCAGGATGGAAACAATACCATGCTGTAGTTGCTGGTGCTGCTGCATCTCATAGGTTTTGTAGCGACTGTCGCGAATGATTCGTACCATGTTCCCTTTGAACTTTTTTCTTCTGCTCATGGCATGCAAACACTGCGTCACACTACGTACAAAAAAGATGTTTACACGATTCCAACTACTGTAAACAAAGGCATAAATTAAAATTCCCATTCCCGAGCGACGAGCGCGCAGGAATGACTCATCTACTTTAAAAAGTGCAATGGGAAGAGACAGAAAAAGGCTCAATTGTCACGAGTCACACCACTAGTATTCAATTATTTTGCCGATAGTTAATGAACGGACGGCGACAAAATGTACGTACAACTTCTACGGCGATGTACGACGATGCTGACGCACCTTAACGCACATGGCTGCGTTTCAGAAATGCAACGATTGAAGCCAGACACAAGATAGGGCTAACAGTATTAAAAACCTGGCTCAATCGGAGCTCTGAACAGAGGCTGAAATAACGGATATGAGCACACTGAGGATTGCAATACAACATCAGTTTCGGTGCAACGTTTCGGTTTTAATAGAGGAAAGTGGAGGTAAACGATAAAAAGCTGCATAGCTGGAGTATTCAAACAAAAAAGAAGCAGCTTATCCTCCCTTTGGATCGTTTTAACTTCGTCCTGATGCCGACAACAGATGCAACAGATAACGACGCTGGCTGGAAGAAGCTCCCCGTCTGCATTTCAATGCATTCCAGCGGTGACTTTAATTTTAATCATGCACACCACGTTCTCTCTGCCCATGACGTTGACGTTGCGTGACGAAACGTACTCTTGTTGCAAATTGGCACCATACGTAAAATAACCATGATGCGTAAAATAACCCATAAAACTAATATTTGAAAACCATTTGAACGTCGTCACAAAAGTGTCAGAAAATATAGTAACAGAAAAGATTCCACAGTACAATACTGTGCAAGGTAAGTAAAAATTGCTGTTTTATTTCCTGAAAGTTTTATTTCCGGAAAAAAAGTCCTGTAGAAAGTGTCCCAAAGACTTCGCGCAAGACTTCGCGCAACAGAATTATGTAAAAAAAAGTCGATTGACATCATCGTCGTCATTCTGACGTGTGGGGCTGTGAGATGTATCGGGATCGAAATTTGACATACCATAACGCAACGAATTGTGTTCACTACGATTTTGTGTTGCATCTACAGTGTGGATGAATTCTGGTTACTTGAGAAATTTATGACAAAGCGGGTATTTCACACAAACATACGTACAAGTTTCGCACTATGACATCATTTCGTTCCAATTAGTGCAACATGGCATAGAGGTAGAGAGAGTACAGGATTTATGATCTATTTTTTTTATCTCAAAGGTAGGATTAGATTCGAATACCTGCTCGAAAACTTGTCTAAACAAGGTCGTGTTTTTCATTCATCCCAATGTGCATAAAATAGTTCAGGTGGTGGAATCTAGAATCAAAATATAAGTAGAGCAGGTGGTCTCGTCCCATACAATTAGACCCTTCTTTCACCCTTCCTGTAAAAAAGTGATGTTTAAATTTGGTTATAAAAAATCGACTATGAGACACCCTGATTTACATACACTTTGGAAATTTGTATGCAAAGATCGACAGATGTCTTCCACAATGTCACCCAGCAGAAGCGGAAAAATTCAATCTTCTAAATACATACACCTTGGGATTAGCTCACCTGTATATTATCCCCCTTTCATAGCTGCTCGAAAACTGATGTACAATGCAAACAGCTGACAGGCTGTAATTTCAGCATACTATCTTGAAAGGACCCAATATTTTGTTTTATAAACAAGTATATAAAGTATGAACAAAGTAATTTCTATTTATTGTTGTCTATATTTTTTGTTTTCAATACAAATTTTAGCAAAAATGTTATTTGATTTGCAATTAATAAGCGATAACATAGGGTAACTGTACCAGTATTCGGCTCATCCATATTAAGTTCCACATCATTTCCTGTAATATTTTTCAAAATATCAAACAATATGTACAGAGTTCAACATATTTCGGCAGATTTGCTGTCAGCCAATAGTTCGGCAGGTTTCATTATTAAAAGAACCAGAGCAGTAAACCAATCAATGTGTGGATTTTATGAAAGGTTGGTTTTTCTAGGGTTGCATAATTTATTCTAGCCCGCTTGGAATTTTAAAATCATGAAAAACTTTAAAGCTTTAAATGCTGCCGAAAATAGGTACATGGGAAATGTTGGTTTTTGACAGATCAATGCTGTGGGCTCCTGTGGATACTTGAAACAATAACACACTTTTGATTTTGCTGTGAGACACGCGCGCGTGTGTGGACTTTGAGGTTCATACCCACTAATTGTAAGAT
>AXCO02015428.1:0-10835 GCA_000473525.2 Anopheles melas
GTATGGTGTTGCCATGGTTATTGAATGATGTATGTTCAAATTGGCAATCGTATGCACAGTTTCCTATAGCAACAGTTAAGGCTGCATACTAAATGTTCTGTCTCTTTCTTGTTTGTATGGACCTTTCATTCACTTTCAACCTCTGTAATTTGAAAACCTCTCTTATTCGAAAGTCCCATCGCCTCTCAAATAAGAGAGGGTTCACTGTATGCAAATCGCTAAAGGCAAAACGATTGGGATTACAGAAAACAATAGCAGGTTTTATTACATATATTCCGTTGAATTCTGGCACAGACAGGATTCAACTCAACAGAGGGAACAAGAACGTTGAACTGAAATGTTATTTTATTTCTCAAAACAAAAGCCAATATACATTTTGTTTTATATTCCACGCGAAAGGCGTTTGAATTTCCCAAAACACATATATTATTTCCTGAAAATAGATCTTCCACAATTACCCTGTATTGCAGTTTACCGCTATTGCCTGTAATGCCATGAAAATGATCGCACAAAAAACGAGCAAAATTAAATAACATATTTGAAGGTTATAATTTGTAATCAAATCTGTAATGTATGTTTATCAATTCATTTGTTGATATTATGAACCAATTGATATTAGTATGGCAATTTGTTTTATAGTAAATGTAATGAAAAACTACTAACTTGTTACGTTTATCCGAATTAGTTGACTATAGTAACATCAGTGTCCTGATCGCGAACTCCTTTCCTATGACACTAGATCCAAGTTCTTGTTAATGTTCTTCCTAACCTTTTTGTAGCCTATTATTAGACACATCGCTGGATAATCCATTATTATCTTGATTTGAAATATATGTTGTGGTCTTGTAGGACTCTGCAATGTAAATATGTTTATTAAACCATCTAGTCAAACATTGCATTCTATATGATAAAGCATAACAAAAAAAACCCTGTTACAACTGCAGATGCTAAGTTGCCCATCCCTGCGTTTCAAACCAATCGACACAGCGAAAAAACTAAAGTTCCATTGCCCTATACCATTCCATTCCGAAGCGCAGCATCACTTGCCGTGCATTGTAATGAAGAGCCCGGGCACCAGCAGCCCGGTTTTGTAAAGCAATTAAAGTCAGCACGTCTCCCGTGGTCCGGCTGCAAGTTGTCGGGTGTTTTCACCGGTCGACAACTGTGGTCACCCACCCTCTGCCACCAGAAACCAGAATGCCCGGGTACGCTCTGCTGTCCCCGGTCGTACCAAGCGAAACAGCGGGTAGCACCCCGCATCGCGGTGGACATCCGCGGGAGAGCAAATTATGCACATAATCCTGGAAAATATCTCGAAATTTATCATTCCCCTTTCGGTGGCATCGGGTGCAGCATCTTCGGCTTCTGTGCAGCGGTTCCCGTGGGTCCAGGCGGTTGAGCTCGGCGATTGGATGGCGAAACGGTCGAACACGATTGCGAATCGTGAAAATATCTGCAGCAAGAGATCGCAACCAAATACCGATACAAATCGACCAGCTTGTCGGTTGTTCCTTCTGCAAACGAGGACGGCACGGGAAGGGGATGCGTGTGTGCAAGCAGCAGGCTCAACGGTAGCGAAGGTATTGCGCCGACGATACCTAAACGATCGCCACACTTGCCCGCGATCGTACTGCGCGCGCAATGCGCAATGCGTAATCGCGCACAATCAATAAAGATGTGAAGCGCTCACGGTAAGGTGGAGCCGTTTAGATAAAGTAATCTCGGCAATCACCCCCGGAACGCAATGGCCGGATGTGTGCGTCGGGTTTTGTAGTTTTTTGCTGCTACCACCCATTCCTGCTCCATCACTACACTACACGAGCAACAGGGTTGCCTTGCGCACGCACGCATAAAAGCACGATTTGTCGAGGCTGTCGAAGAGCATCTATACGGCCGTGGAATGAAAACATACTCGCATGAGCAATGCAACCGCTGTTAATACCGTTTTATGAGCGTATAAACAGTGCACACGGAAAAACAGTGTCGATAGATTATTTCTTTAGCGGACCTGTTTGTTTTATTACATTTATTCTGCACTTCTTTCTAGCAGCTCATCGAGATTCAATGGGTTTTATTGTTTTGCTGGACTGGTTGCAGGATTTTCATAAAGTAGTTCGAAGCTTCAAATAAAGCTCAAGACAGCACAGGAAGGCGTTGCTACAGTGTTTGTGTAAACCCGTAATGAATATTGTTTCTTGGACCAATAATTGATAAGAAAAATATCGAAAAACATAACTGCTAAGCTAAGTTTACCATTGTAGATCGTAATTTGGGTGCTCCCGTGGTACAGTCGTCAACTCGAACGATTCAATAACATGCCCGCCACGGGTTCAAGCCTACAATGGACCGTCCCACCGTAGCAAGGATTTTGACTATCCGGCTGCGCGGTAATGGATTAAGTCTCGAAAGCCTATCGAGGCCGGCATGATCGGGAAGCCGCAACGCCAAATAGAAGAAGAAGAAGATTACTTCTTCTATTTAGTACTGCGAGTTGCAGTAGTATTTCGAGTTGTTCGTAATGTAGATTTGCCAAACCAAGGATAAGCCTGTGGTCTGGATTTTGATCAAATAAATAGTAAAAGGCAAGGCATATGATCTCAACATCAACTAGCCATATTTTAAGGTTTTTGTTTAAAAGATTTAATACTAGTGAAAAATGTAATGCTTGCAAATTGAATAAAACCAACAGATAGAGCCTAAACAGAGTTTTGATTAATAATTCTTCATATTTGTCTTTTTTTAGACGTGTGATCAGTAACTGCCGGTCTCGTAGTACAGTCGTCAACTCGTACGACTTAACAACATGCCCGTCATGGGTTCAATCCCCAAATAGACCGTGCTGCCATACGTATGATTGACTATCCTGCTATGGGGGGAAATCAATTAGTCACTGAAAACCAAGCCCCACAAGTGGTACAGGCAGGCCTTGACCGACAACGGTTGTTGAGCCAAAGAAGAAGAAGAAGAAGATCAGTAACTATAAGAAAGCAATATAATAATGCAAGCTAACAAGTCTTGCCTTTGTATATTTGTACTTAAAAGTTTGTATATTTTTAATTTAAAATACCTAAAACATGGTTTTATCCACATGTTTGAGGTATCCTAGGAACTATTTTCATTGACAGTACTACCTTTAGGTCTCTTTTACACCTTTTTAACACGTATCTATAACCATCTCCAACAAATAAGCTTGCAGTTTGCCCTTAGTGTTAACATATTGAAAAACAAAATTACAAATTAATAAAAATCAAATCAAAATTAAAATTACATTACTGTGCAAAAAGATTTAAAAATAAGTTCAAGTAGAACCAACTGACCAACAGACACATGCATCTCTTGACCCTCAGGAGACGTGATATAAAATAATTAATAAAACATATTAGGTCAAATTATTTTCTGCATAAAAAGATGTTCTGTAAATATTCAACGAATCATATGTGTGTTAAAATATGTGGATTTTATCTTTTTTTTTATATAAACAGTGACCTTTCTTCCTTTTGCATGATCACAGCGAAAACAGCACCAGCGAAGCGCGTGAAAAACGAATTCCGATATTTAATCTTTTGATTTTAACATTCATCAAACATCAAACCGTCATTCATTAAGTCCTTTCGTTCGTACTGTTTGTACTTGGCTCGCAGTTTTTGCTTCCCCCCTCTGATATTTACTATCACCTTCATCGATCTCGTTCGATAATCCATCCCCGGGTGAGCGCGTGTAGGGTAGAGATTGCCACGATAAACAGACAATCGCACCTTTCTACAAGCCGAGCTAACCGAGCATTAAAAAAAAGGAGAAAAAGGGTACAAAAAAGCACAACATTGAGCAAACAAACAGAAGCCAGCGTCGAGATTCGCAAACATCGAAAGTGCATAAAAATAATCATTAATTTTAATGTCCTACCATTCCCCATGTCGTCAACCTGTCCCCTGTTGCTGGGTACGCGGAGAGGAGGGGAGGGGGGGGGGGGTGTACCAATGCACCGGGGCGCGATGCCGATGTGCATCTCATCAACTGCACTTCCTGCAGGACCAAAGAGACCTTCCCCCCATGCAAATGGTTGTGTGTGTGTGTGAAGGAGAATGCATTTTTTGTTGCTGTTGGTTGCCATTCTGTTGTTTTCCCTTCCGAAAACAAACAGACACTTCACTTTAAATAAATGGTTGATATAACTTTTCACGAAAGCACGGACGTGCTTTGGCGCTCCGGGATGGATTAACTTTTTTTTTAACTTTTTTCCATTCTGATGCCCCCAAGATGAAGCACCCAGCAGAAAGCGCCCGAAATTTGTCCTTTGCCCAGCCGCACTCGGGGGCATCTTGTTAGCAGGAATGTTACCATTTTTTTGTTGTTGTGGAACTACCACCGTATGTGTGTGTGTGTGCACGTGAACAGTAGTTTTGTTTCATCGTCTTGGATACGATCGTCCGTGCGCTGTAGAGACACCGGGCGATGAGAACGATGAGGACGCTCATGCAAATGAGGTGAAAATTTACCATCAACAAAGTGATATTCCGCACGCGACCCTCGTCGGGGATGGTGGTGCTGCTGCTTCTGGTTTGCACGAGTGCCAATGTGCATGGGTGCAGTGCTGCATGCATGGGCTCCATGCCACCAGCACCACCAGCATCGCTGTTTCGATGTTATCGGGCTGTATAATTAATGGCTGTCATAATATGGAACAACACAATGGGCAAATTGAGGCTCCGCGTGTGCTCACCGGGCACTTCCGTTCTCGTCGGCGGTGTACAGAGCCGGTCGACTGCCGGGGACCACAGGTGGTTAATTTTTTTTACACACATAATGATTAGAGGATCTTTTACGCGTACTTTTTCAGATTTTTTTTAAATCTGTAAAGTACTTTATTTATATGTTTTAGAATAAGCTACATCTATGAAATATTGATACAAAGTGTTAAAACATTTGCTGGCATGATCTTATTGATCGTTGATCTTATTTTAGACCTTTAATCTTCAAACTTCAATAGGTTTGGAGAATAGATGGTACCAAAATGTCAACTATCCTAATGACGAGAACCCCATTGATAAGTATCCTAGAAGTATGAAAAGTGTGTACAGTATGTGACCTCACTGGTTAGGATACGATCGTTTGTCAACTAGTGAGTTCGCACTCGTCAGACGGTGAATGTGATGAATAAAAAACGCACCAAAAAAAATTTATTCTGAAAGCTTAGTGATGCAAACTGAAATTCACTGCAATGACTTTGCTTAATAGTCCCATGGCAACGATGCCGTTGTTTATTTCTGCCAATGCTAACTCGTTGGTAGGAGACGACTCAACTATTGTGGTGCCAACTAGTGAACAACCCAACTTACGAAGACTCAGTAGTAGTCCTAGTAGAAATTGCGTTAAAGATAGTTTAAAAAGGAACAAGACGATAACAGGGCCACCATTAATAAATCTTCTTCTTCTTCTTTTCTTCTTTGGCACAACAACCGCTGTCGGTCAAGGCCTGCCAGTACCCACTAGTGAAGTGAGCTTGGCTTTCAGTGACTTATTGTTACCATAGCAGGATAGTCAGTCCTACGTATGGGGGCACGGTCTATTCGGGACCATTAATAAATAAATAAACAAATAAATAACAACATTAAACTAAAGGACGATTTAACAAGATATCCACTGTTCTAGGCCCGTATAGACCTTCCCATACTTAGGTCTAAATATCCTAATATCCTTCTATGAGTAGTCAGTAAGTCACTGATAGCCATGTCGATGGGTGATACAGGATGACCTTGATCGACAACGATTATTTCAACAAACAAGAAAAAGAATAAACGAAGGCAATGAATTCACAAGGAATAATCGATAACCAATGTCTTCAATGACTGCCGTCTCATCATCTCTTTACACGGCAGTTCCAAGAGACTCATAAACTCTGTCTTACACCCAACGCTGGATGGTTTCTCGTAATTGCTGGACACTTTTGTTGCATAGTCCCAGACAACCTCTAACCCTGTAAATTGTGTTAGTTTCAGGCTTGTAAAGGGTCTTTGATCTGTTTCATGATCTGAGTTAGTTTCCAACAAATTTCGGTTCTTTAACCTGGTCCTGAGAATGCCCTAGTCAATTACAGATTGATCATGAATCCCGATTTAGGCTGGGTCTTTTAGAAGCAAACTTAAAGGAGAGTTCTCTTATAGAATTTACGAAGAAACTCAAAAGAAACATACATAAATACTTAGTGAAGTATGTACTAAAATTTGTACAGCGATGCATGCAAAATTGGAACATCACTGTAACTTTTTAACCGTATAGATTCCAGCAATTTTCGCAGACACGGATTGTTTTGTTTTTTTCTTCTTCTACTAAATGTACTTCATGAATCTGAAATGACGACGAATCTCACTCTCTTGATCTTACCCTCCCCTTCCCAACCACTCTTCCCATGTTCCAGGAGATTTGGCACGAAGTGTGCCCGGTGCAGCCGCACGATCAGTGCCACCGACTGGGTGCGACGGGCGCGCGATCTTATCTTTCATCTTGCCTGCTTTGCCTGTGATAGCTGTGGGCGCCAGCTGTCGACCGGAGAACAGTTCGCCCTCGTAGACGATAAGGTACTGTGCAAGACGCACTACTCGGAGATGTTTGACTGCGGCACCTCGAGCGATGGTAAGCAAGGACAGGCGTAAGACTTCTAGGCGTTTCGACAACTAATATCGATCCTCCCCTTACAGACGGTTGTGAAGCGGATGGATACCAGAAGAACAACAAAACCAAGCGCGTCCGGACGACGTTCACCGAGGAGCAGTTGCAGATACTGCAGGCGAACTTTAACATCGACAGCAACCCGGACGGGCAGGACCTGGAGCGGATAGCTTCAGTGACGGGGCTGAGCAAGCGCGTCACCCAGGTTTGGTTCCAGAATTCCCGGGCGCGCCAGAAAAAGCACGTTCAAGGTACTGGGGGATACCCTTACTTGTCTGGTTCTCTCATGTACATAAGACTAATCCACTCCCGTTTTTCTTCTTCTTATTTGCCACAGTTCCTAGAGAAGGTGAAATGAATCCGTTTGCGAGGCACATCAACCTGCAGCTTTCGTACACCTTCCAGCAGACCGGTGGTGCGGTCCACAACTCGCTGCACCTCGGGCCGGGTGGTGGGATGGGCGTCCTCAGTGGGTCACCCTTCGGGCCGAACGGCAGCTTCGGTAGCCATCATCACAACAACAATAATAATAATAATAACAGCACCAATATCAACAATAATCATTCCTCGAAATCGTCCGCTTACAGTACGCATGGTAAGATGAAGCGAAAAACGCTTTCTTGCCCAGTGAAAAGATGTCTTAATTTTGATTCCATTTTTCCAGATTCCTCGCTTGATGAGCTTTCGGAAGACTCGGCGATACACTGCATGCAGAGTGAAGCTTAGCGAAGAATTTCCATTCGCTCCGGTCGTTCCAGTGTGGAAGCGTGGCCTGCTTGGTCATCTTGCGACTCGCACGTGTTGGTTGTTGATCAGTATTAATTTATTCCTCCGAAACAAAACGATGGATGGTTTTTAGCTAAATTTTAGTCAAGAGATAGTTTGGAGCTTGTTTTACCCTAAAAAAAGGACGTTGTTTTTATTCCCATGCCTCCCTCCTCCACAATGTGTAATGTACATTCCGGCAATGTGCTGGCGGTTTCAGGTCCGTACGTGGAAGGTGTAACTAAATTATTGCCTCCCCCATTCTTCTTCTTCTTCTACTTCTTCTTCTCCTTAGCATAGTTGTGGCCTTAAGTCTCTGATGGAGTTCGTTTCAAACGCAATTGTAAAACAAACAAACAAATACAGAAATTATTTATTTAACGCATCTACAACTGTTCGATCCAATTGCGCTAATGAAAGAAAAGATTCCACCACCTCGTGCTGCTCGATCAAGCATGCAAACGCAATGATACGAGCATGTTAGGCACACAAAAAGACTATAAAAACGCATTGAGCTGCAGCGGTTGCAACACACTCGAAACGGTCTAGTGCAACGGTGCACACATCGGCAACACATCCAGCCCCACAGCGGTAGCAGCAGCACAATGGATTCGGTTCGGCAGGAAATTAGCCAGCGGTACAACTTCGATCTTCCTACCATGGACGTCTACCGGACGGAAGATACGGCCATCATGGGCATGGGACTGCCGCCGGAGAAGTTGCTGCGGGAGTGTTGTTACATCTTTCAGCAAGCAACTGCTAAACGAATGGTGAGTGAGTGCTGGGGCTGTGAAGGGAAAAGTGATCTGAAGAGCCAAAATCGTCCGGCAAGAAATGCCAAACAACGATGGACCCCTCGGTCGCTGTTGCGCTCTTATCGCTTCGCGCAGCAACCATCCGTCAAAAGTGCGCACCACAGTGTGTGTAAACAAAGCGCAGTTCGTACCGTGCGTGCGTACACGAGTGCTCCAAACAAACCAAGCAGTCGTGCTTTGTACCTACGGAAAAGGATTCTCCTAGCAAACGTGTACCGGAAGCAGGAAGTGGTCGCTGTAGCGGAACTAGAATTAGCGTACCTTGTTGTTGTTGTGCCAGTTTGGAGCGGAAATGGAAGGTTCTACTGCTACCGTGCAGCGACGGGAAGTGCCAATGAACCATCTTTTCGATGGCGGTGCACTGAACGTGTACGATCAACAGGTGGCCAACCTGTCGGCCGGCGCACCGGGGCCAGATTTGCTTGGCAAGAGTGCACAATTCTTTCAGCAAGCTACCGAAGAGCGGATCGTAAGTACGAGGCGATGTAGAATCCCGCTATCACATGCTTACTGTCCGGGATGATTGTGCGTGAATTTGCGATAAGAGATTAGCGGGCGGGGAGAACAAGTGTGGGGGCGATTTATTTCGCTTCTAAATCATTTTAATAATCTCAAATCACTGCTAGTGTTTGAATAAGCTTTTTGAAATATTTTAAACTAGTCGTTTCGGTCTATTTTACCATACAAAACTGTACTTTATTAGTCAATTGCTTACGTGCGCACTTAAATAATACAACATAAAATCCCCCCTTTCCCCCAAGCTTTCCACTTAACGGCGGTACCGGTAGCGCTTGAAGTGGAACCATAGCTGGAAAATGTTGTTCTGGAACTGGCACCGGAACCCCCGCTTGTAGCTAAACTCCCACTCGCGGTTCACAATCTTAAACGCAATGTCCTCGTACGGTGGCCCAGCATGGAAGCGCAGCGTCGCAAAGTCGCCATTATCCGAGCACGGGGTCAGGAAGTACTGTGGTGTCGTGTTCTTGTTGATCAGATCCGGATAGAAGATGTTAAACTTGTAGCCCTGCACAATCTTCGGCGGCGGATTGTCCATATCGTAATGCGTCTGGTTGTACTTGTTCCACTCGAAGCCGGTGTGGACGCGATTGAAGTAGCGTGGTTTGCGTGGCCGATACTTGTCCGACCACAGGTAGACCTGCGAGTCGACACGCGTTTCGACGGAAAATTCGGCCTCATCGTTGTCCATGCCGCGGCGTGCCTCCTTGCGCAGCAGCATCTCCTCGCGCGAGTACAGCTCCTCGTCCTGGTTGATGCCGAGCACTTTTTGCCGCAGCAGATCCAGTATCTCTTCGTCCTTGTCTTCGGTGATGATTTCGATGCCGGGCTCCAGGTCACCAGGTTGCAGGTACTTCGGCTCGTACCCACCTTTTTTGTACTGCTCGAAGCACTCGTTCAGCAGGTCCGATTCGTAGGTGTCTTGCGTGGGTTTGCTCGGTCCGGCCGCTTCAGTTTCGGACTGGACGGCAGCACTGTCCCTCGAGGAGGAGTCGTCCGCTTGTCCCAGCCCGGACGGACCCGCCTCATCGTCTTCCGACTGTACCTCCTTCTTTACCTGCTGCTCTTGCTCCTGCTTCAGTAGCTCGAGCTTGCAGCGCAGGTTCTCCTGGTGCCGATCGCGCAGTCTCGCCCGTGCCATGTGTGCCTTCAGCTGGGACAGCAAACTCTCCCAGTAGCCAATGTCGAGCCCGTCCTGCTGGCTGCCAATTTTGTCCTCAATCTTCTTCTTGAGGTCATCCAGCTGTTGGGCCGTTTTGCCGCGGAAAATCTGCGTCACATCCTTCGCCACGCTCTGGTGGATGCCTTCGCGACGCCCGGCAGCAATGCGCTGCTTTTCCGCCTCCACCTTGCGCAGCTTGTGAATTTCATCGTCCACGATGATGGTTAGATCGGTCCAGAAGTCCAGATTCTTCCCCTTCTCCAGCTCGTTGTACACCTTGATGTCGACCAGCAGGTCCTCCAGATCGTCCAGCCCCAGCCCGTTCAGGTACGTGTACGGTTCGTGCATCTGCATCTCGATCGATTCCTCCAGGTTTTGCTCCGAGATGTACTGGGCGAGCAGGTCGATCGGTTTGGCCCGCCCGTCCTGTATGCGGATCTTGCTGCGCAGCTTCGCCTGCTCCAGATGGAACGTTTCCTCCTGCCGCTGCCACTCGTCGAACTGGGCCGCCTCCTTCGTGCGCTGCATTAGATACATATCATCTTCCCGCTGCTGCTGCTGGTGCTCTCGCTCCAGCCGGCGCTTTTTTATCTTTTCCAGCTCGATTACATTCTCGAGCTGCGTTTTCCTATTCAGTGCCTCGAGCTCGCGCCGTGAGATGTCCTTCAGACCCTGCTTCTCGAGCTTCTTCTTCCACACGAACGGGGCGGACTTTTCACTCTGTTCACCCCACATCGTGCTGGAGAAAGAGGTAAGGAAGGTGTTGTTAATGGTAATCGATGGAAACTTTGTGTTTTTCACTAATTTTCACGTACTTTTTCACGACACTGGTGTTGGGGCTTGTAAAACTGTAAACAAACTGTGTTGATTCGCTTGAGAGCTGTCATGTCCAGTGTGGCCAGATTATTTTG